>MJUU01009152.1:90092-109912 GCA_002080025.1 Modiolus philippinarum
AAAATGTTCACCTACTGGGCAATCCTTACCATTGGTGGAGCTCTGTTTATGTTCGACAAAGCGATCACCCAATCTCCGGCAAGTCTCACCCACATAGATCATGTTACAGCGTTTACAGCCTACAGCATACACTAATTTTTCAGTAGTACACGTGAAACCCATTTTTGAGTTTGAAAACGTTAGCCGGCCCTACTACTTCATCAGTTTCCCAAGTAAAAGGACAAGTCGAACAGCGAGATCGCTTACATTGTCTAGTGCCCTTATATTTACAGGGAGTGTGAGGAGTAGCACTCTTGAAAGAACTAGTAACAAGGTGCTGTTTTAAACTCTTCCCTTTTCTGAAGGCTGCAATGGGAGGCGAATCCTGGAAAACTGCCAACATATGCTCGTCCTCCAGAACTATAGATTTGAAGTTGCGTATCATAACTTCGTTGTGAGGGTGGTATGTCAGGACCAACTGAACCCGGTCGTCGGTATTTCTCACCCTCTTCCCCATAGCCCCGGATCTGGTTACTCGGGAAACTGAATTCATAGCTCGATCCAAAACTTTGCTGGGGTAGCCTCTCTTAACAAAAAAGGATTTCATTCTGTTGCATTGAGTCCTGAAGTCCTGCTCGTCACTACAGATACGACGAAGTCGCAAGAATTGTGACTTTGGAATGGCATTCTTGCATGACTTTGGGTGACAGGTCCCATAATTTAAATAACAGTGGGCGTCTGTCGGTTTATAGAGAAGCAGGATTTACCAGATGAAGCATATAAATTGGTTGTTTCCCAGCCAAGAACGTCATGGTTCTATATGCTGCCCAAAATACATAAATTGGGGAATCCTGGTAGACCTATAGTTTCAGCTTGTAGCTGTCCTACCAAATTCATTTCTAGTTTTCTCCATGATGTATTTATTCCAATTGTGAAGAATCTACCTACATACATTAAGGACACTACACATGCTCTCAATATTTTTGAGTTTTTTTCAGCCAGAAAATGCTGATGTCAAACTATTCACTACGGATGTCACTGCCCTCTACACTAGCATCCCCAACAATGATGCTATGGTAGCTTTAAGACACTTTTTAGACAGAAGACCCAATCCTTATGTAAAGACAGACATTATCCTTAGGCTTGCTGAACTTGTCTTGACCCTCAACACTTTTCAATTTGATGGGGAATATTATAGTCAGTCCAGTGGTGTCGCGATGGGAACCAAAATGGGTCCAAGCTTTGCTTCGTTATTTGTTGGCTACCTCGAGGAAAAAATGTTCTCCGAATATATAGGACCTGTCCCCGAACTTTATAAAAGATACATTGATGATGTTTTTGGGGTGTCCTCTGACAGTGAAGATGAACTTCAGTCTTTCATTGACTGTTTCCTCGTACCATCCGGCCATCAAATACACTTTTAGTATTACCAAAGATAGTCTCTCTTTCCTCGACATAAATTGTACCATAAGGGATGGGCAAATTTCCACCTCGGTGTTTTATAAACCGAAAGACGCCCACTGTTATTTAAATTATGGGTCCTGTCACCCAAAGTCATGCAAGGATGCCATTCAAAAGTCACAATTCTTGCGACTTCGTCGTATCTGTAGTGACGAGCAGGACTTCAGGACTCAATGCAACAGAATGAAATCCTTTTTTGTTAAGAGAGGCTACCCCAGCAAAGTTTTGGATCGAGCTATGAATTCAGTTTCCCGAGTAACCAGATCCGGGGCTATGGGGAAGAGGGTGAGAAATACCGACGACCGGGTTCAGTTGGTCCTGACATACCACCCTCACAACGAAGTTATGATACGCAACTTCAAATCTATAGTTCTGGAGGACGAGCATATGTTGGCAGTTTTCCAGGATTCGCCTCCCATTGCAGCCTTCAGAAAAGGGAAGAGTTTAAAACAGCACCTTGTTACTAGTTCTTTCAAGAGTGCTATTCCTCAAACTCCCTGTAAATATAAGGGCACTAGACAATGTAAGTGATCTCGCTGTTCAACTTGTCCTTTTACTCTGGAAACCGATGAAGTAGTAGGGCTGGCTAACGTTTTCAAACTCATAAATGGTTTCACGTGTACTACTGAAAATGTAGTGTATGCTGTAGGCTGTAAACGCTGTAACATGATCTATGTGGGTGAGACTTGCCGGAGATTGGGTGATCACTTTGTCGAACATAAACAGAGCGTCACCAATGGTAAAGATTGCCCAGTAGGTAAACATTTTCGGCGAGCTAACCACAGCATACTGGACATGCATGTAACTGTCCTTATACAAACTAGTGCAGGTGAAAAACAACAACAGTTCCTTGAACAAAAAATCATCCATTTTCTTGGAACTGCTCGACCCTTTGGCATGAATGTTAAGAAGCAGTCTATTTTATAAAATTATTTATATATTGAAGATTAATATTTGCATAGTACAGATAACTAATGTTTTATCTCTCGTTTTTGATTAAGTTCAAGATTTGGCCTGAGTTTTACAGGTAATTTCTGTGACACGCCATCAGGTCTGCCTTCTCTCGTCATATCCATCTTTTTCTCCGTATTTAGCCCGGTAGTCCCCTAGTCGAAGGCACTATAGGCCGAAACGTTGGGCAGTCTTCCCTCCCTCTCTTTCCATTTTTGTCATTTTTATGTGTTTTTTAATTTGTACATTTTGTGTTTTTTATCTTTTAATCGTGGCCAACTATACCATTTTATTTTGTTTAAAATCCTTTATGATTTACTAACCTTGGAGCTTCCTTTTCAACTCTGTATTTTCTCTTTCCAAATTTTTAATTCTACGTTCAAAGGCTTCTACTGCTAATGATTCTAGTTGAGATGGGTCAATATCTGCTACTTCTTGTAAGTTCCCCATATCAGATATTTGACTAAAAAAATCAAAACACAGTAAAGTTGTATGGCGTCATTTTACTTTTTTTTTTTTATTCTATTTTACAAAAAAATTTCAATTACTAAATAAAGTAATGCAACAAAATAACAAGCACCTGTATATGAAAAGTAAATATATGGTGCTGCATAAATAATAATTTAAACATTTTCTGCTGTATTAAAAGTTTTGAATAGTACTCAATCAGTTATGGATAGTAATTAAATCTTTATTACATAACAAAGGTTATACATGTAACTGAAACTGTGTATTTACCCACCTGTTTGATGTAAATGTAAATCCTACAAAGGGTAAATGGTGACCAGTAAATGCTGCATTTGTTGAAGGAGGAACAGAGTCCTGTAACAAAATTCAAATTATCAAATTTATTTTATCTTTCAGAGATACCTTCCACACATGTACATTATTGCACATGTAAAGGATAATTTCCATTTGATTGTTTATATATTCAATCTGTATTACATAAATGTAGAAATCATACATTTCATGATGTGTTATTTTCAATCATTCTCATGATGTACTGAGGATAAACTGACAGTACCGTAAATTTTTGCCTTCAAACAACTGATAATCAACTAGTGTTTATAAGTTTTAGCATTTTGGGTCAATCAAAATATTTTGGTGTTTGCTTAACCCACAAAGCTTCAGAGATGGAGAATTGTTCATGTTGGTACAATTTAAATCCCTAGTTCTCATTCCCTTATAAACCCAATCTTTTGATTGTACATGACAAAGAAACATTCCTATGTATATTGCTTTAGGTTTACTACATTATGACATACTTACCGTATGTGTAAAATCTGAATCATCTACATCAAAGTTGGATGTATCTGTTGGACTGCTCACCTCCGGAACATAAGGAGCATTCACTGAAAAATATCAAATTTCCACTTATGCCTTTAAAAGATTTTTTCTTGCTTCCCAGGACCTCCAAAAAAACTAATTTGTAAGTTGAATAATTCAAAAATGTAGGTCATAGTGAACACTATCAGCAAACCAAAATGGACATGAATGCAAAAGTTTGATGATCCTACCCTGCATAATAACACTGATATACATCCATATGATGGTTCTCCAGAAGTCTCTCTCAACTTTTTTGAGACAAACCGACAAGTTTATGAAGTCTTATGATAACAGAACATTCAATCTTCTTTGTACAGAATTACAAACTGTCAAATGGGAGTGATAATAAAATTACCCAACAGAATTGTCAAGAGACAAAGTCCAAGAGGCAAAATATACATGTATGAATGAAGAAAGACGGTTCAAATATCAACTTAATAGCTATTTTGTAAAGGAAAAAAATCCATTTATCCATTGAATGAAGAAAGGTCCAAATATCATCTATATAGCTATTTTGTAAGGGGAAAAAAATCAATCCAGATAAAGTAAAATGTATTAATTTCATTACTCACTTTCTCTGATATTGTTCCAATTTATTCCAGAAAACCAAGGGTGTACTTTAAATTCTTCTAAGCCAGTTCTTCCAAATCTTGAATCAGCACTACATATTAATTTTTTAATCAAATCTTTTGCTTCGTCACTTATTTCTACATCACAAGGGAATTCAAAGCGTGACTGAAAGAAAATATATTTGTTAAAATAGAGACACCAAACAAATTATTAAACGATTTAAAACTTTGCATAGTAAAGAGTCGACGATTTACCAAATATTTTCAAATGCAATGTAGGTACATGTATTTGAAATACATACACACATATTTGTCAGAGAGTTTATTTTCTGTCAATCATTCAAGTTATGCCAGTTTTAAATCTACTAAACTTGCCACTTTTCTTGTAGTGTAATGTCAGTAAATATAACAATGTTCATATGGAGCATTACAGATTTGGAATCTTCTTTACTTTGTGCAGACTAATGACAGCTAAAGAATTTAGATTTGGAATACTCATTATTTAGTGCAGACTAACAGATAATTAAATACCTCCTTGATTTCTTTAATTTTTTGTGTATGTTATATTTATTTTTGGGGTATTTTTATTAATCAATTTTTCATATCAAGTTCTTCCAATATTTTCAACTTACTACCATGCTCACTCAAATATGAAACGTGGAATTAAAACAAACCTGATGATTCATAATTTTTCCATATGTTTCTACAAGAGATTCAGCATAAAATGGGGTTTCTCCTATCAACATCTCAAATATACAAACTCCTAATGACCACCAATCACATTCAGGACCGTAACGGCCATGTCCATCCTCCATTGCCTGAAATAATTGTCAAAGAAATTTATTACATAAAACAAAACATATTTCTGTATGTAAAAGTAGAATTATGTGGTAATAAAATAATGAATGATTATACAGTGACTATGATCTTTTTACAACAATACAGTATCAGTCATAAGGAAAGGTGTATTACAAAGGTGTTTTAAGTCTAGTTATATTCCCTTTACTTTTACATGTTATCCTCACACATTCAGTATGCAAACTATTTTCAACAGTTCAATCAATATTTGAGATAGTAAAATTCAACTGTAGCTCATCAAATGAAAATCATATTCCCCAATAACTGATTTTTTTCCACAGAGTCGTCTTTCAGAAAAATCACCATCAACTTACCCTAAGGATTTCTGGTGATATATAATCAGGTGTTCCTACAGCTCTAGATGACCGAACCTACAATCATAAAACAGGTTATCAATTAACAATTTCTTATTTTTACATTGGACAGAAATTACGCACATGAATATCTATATAAATATTTATACACTTGTTACTGCTAGTTTTTCTGCCTCACTCAATCAAGTATACATGCCTTTTCTGTTTTATTATTATTTTTTTAATTTTATCACCTACATGATCAAATGTCTTCCATTACTGGTGCAGATGGGGGTTAATTAGTGACCATTGTATAAACTTTGTGTTCATCTATACAATAAACTTCTACAGAATATGCTCTATAATTGTTAAAGCCTGCTTTGTCTTGTTGATTGAGAGTGGTATCATAGAGATATCATCTCTTTTTGTCTGATCTCCAACAAGTAACTTCTTTTATATGATTCAATATTACAGAATATCTTTTTAATTTTTTTTTTCACTGATGATTATCAAATACATCTTAATAAAGCCTGGCCTTGATAAAAACTTACAGTTCCATCTTCTTGTAGTTTCAAACAGGAACCAAAATCAGCTAGCACTATATGTCCTGACAGATCTATTAACACATTGTCTGGTTTGATATCTCTATGTACATATCCTAACTTGTGTAAGGAACTAATGGCCAACACCATTTCTGCTATGTAAAATTTGGCTAAATCTTCTGGAAGCCCCTCCTCAAACTTTGTTAACAATGTCAGCAAATCTCCACCACAATAATAGTCCATTACAAGATACTGCAAAATACCAATAAGGCCAGAGTTTTTTATTAGTTGGTTTACGGGACTGCCGACCCTAATTTTGCTGTTTTCAAAATAAAAATAAAATTTCAAAATGGTCTTTTATTTTTATTTTTCCCGTCCAACTCCCACTCAGAATGATTCCAAAAAAATATTTTCATCTGTATTATAAAGATTGTATTCATTTGGGCACAGAGAAGATGACAAAATACAAAATAATCTTCTCAAATCTGGTCGGAATTTGATGCACCCAAACCAAATATGAAAACCGGAAGTTCCTTTTTAGACTGATTCCCTGCCTTCTCGTACCAAGGTTAAAGAATCAGTCTTATGATTTTTATCGGGCGAAGTTTCTCGACATTTTTTACTGTCAAATTGAATGGTAACAGACTCTTTATAAGCAGAACACGAGAAGAAAGTCCGATAACAGATTAACAACTTCATGTCAATGACCGTTTCTGTTTTAAAAGTTGAAAACAGTCGGTGACCTGTTGCTGGCTGTACATGTTCTCCGTGATGGATTCGAGAAGTGGACTGCTTTCAAAGATCAACAAATTTGGGTTGTTTCAAATCGTCCTTGTTGTTGTGTTTTTTGAAGCAGTGTCACACGTATCATCAACATCTGAACAAAATACTTCAGTTTTGACGGCGATGCATATGTCTTGGTGACAAGGTATAATTAAGTCTGTCAATATAAAGACAAAATCGTGAACATTTTATTTGTATTCTAAGTTGATGCCAATGATTTTGTAGATTATTCCAAAATTGCTTTAATTTGTGAAGGTATCCTTGAGAGAATAATAAAACTGTTGAAAGATCTATGAGACTCATAGTTTGAGAAAACATGGTAACAATAATTCAAACTATGAACAACAAAAATTATTAGTCTTTTTTTATGCAACAACAGCAAGATTTTTCCGTTTCTCAACATCATATTAGAATTAAATTCAATTAATGGCATGGTGCTAATAAAAATGTTAGTGACTGTTGCTGCAACAGTGTTGCATTAAAAGGGAAATGCTTTCAAAAACTTTCAAGAGGCAAACACTGCAATGACTGATTTGCTACTTGTATATTAAAGAAAGTGGGTTAAATTTAGATTTCAAAACCTCTATAACAAAAGTTTCTAAATATCATATCTCTTAATTATGATGTACAAAGTTATTCCATATGTCCTTCAGCATTCTCACATTCTCTGACTTTACTTTTAACACATTTAATCCAGGCCTTTGATCTCAAATTGGAGTTGTCACACAAGTTTTCAGGAATAAATGAACAAAAACAAATTGATATAAATTCATTGCAGCTTATAAAATGGTAAAAGTGACATTTAAACTGCAATTTGTTCAGAAATTCAAAAATAAAAAATATTTCGACGATTTATCTTTTATTTTTATTTTTTTTGTCGACTGGAGCTTTCGGGCAGTTTTATTTTTATTTTTATTTCGTCCTTCCTACCCAATTTTTTTAAAAAAATTCCCGTAAACCAATTAATAAAAAAACTCTGGCCTAAGAGCGTAAAACATATATTCATGTACACTATTGTAACTATTTCTAAGGCCATAAAAAAATTGTTTCTAGCTTCTCATTCTAATCCATTTTATCTCAAAATTTGGGGAAGGCAGGCAAATCTTATTTTATATTTTTAACAATTTTTGGAAAAATGCTGTCATCTTTAAAGGAAATTTTCTTAAATAATTTTTTTGAGTGGGTGAAAAAATCGGGACGGGCAGGGTTGAGAATCTAGTATATTTTTGATCATGGCCTAAACAAATACAAAGAAAATATCCACCACAATAATAGTCCATTACAAGATATTTTTGATAGATTTGGCTAGGTCTAGTATAATCAAAAGTTTTATATTTTAAGAACTGCATCAAAGCTTTGTAGTATTACAATGCCATGCATGATGGATTATATTGCAGTTGATTTGAATTACTTTTACAAAGCTTTGTAGTATTACAATGCCATGCATGATGGATTATATTGCAGTTGATTTGAATTACTTTTATTAATCGACATAATTCTTTATTTTTGTTTTCAGTACATTCGGTCATTACCAATAAATCTAATTAAAGTAATCTAAAAGTAATCAAAGATTCACTCAATGCCTCCGGGATCCAAAAAGCATAAAATTACCAAAAAGTTTTCATCCTGAAATGCATAATGAAGATTTGTTATCCACCGTCTATCTCCTTTCACTAGAACATCTCTTTCCTCTTTGAAACAGGCAGTCTGTAAAATACATATGAAATTGAAAAATTGTAATATACAGGGCTTAATATATTTTAATGGAAATCTGAATAAATGACACAAGATTATAAAGTGTTTATATATATATATATAAATCATGTATCCTACAACTTTCTGTACTGGAAAGAGTAAGTGTGTTGGTGATGAAGAAAATATACAGAATACATATCAAGATATAAAGTATTGTGGATGGATAGGTTGATTAGCATTTACTTTCTTACATCGTCAAAATTAATTATAGTTGATCATGAATTTACACAGTATGTCAATCAATGAAGGTCCATAATAATTTTTATTCTGAAATATATCTGCATACATATCATTTAGATTTATTTCTGCATATTAACAGATCTTTTCGAAGAACAAATATCAATATTTTCATCATGTATTCTTTAATTTTTGTCAAATCCTAATTATTCTACTAGACCCAATTGCTTGGAAGACAGACTCTATTTCATCCANTGATATCATAAGGTGATCAAAATGGCAGACAACATTTTCCCCCTAAATATAAAGTCAAATACCAAATTTGAAAGAAATCCGACCAGCAGTAGCTGAGAAAAATGCGATAAACCTCGGACGGACGGACAGAAGGACGGACGGACGGACAAGGGTATTCCAATATACCACCCACTCACGAGTGGGGGTATAATATCCACAACAATAATAGTCCATTACAAGATATTTTTGATAGATTTGGTTAGGTCTAGTATAATCAAAAGCTTTATATTTTAAGAACTGCATCAAAGCTTTGTAGTATTACAATGCCATGCATGATGGGTTATATTGCAGTTGATTTGAATTACTTTTATTAATCGACATAATTCTTTATTTTTGTTTTCAGTACATTCGGTCGTTACCAATAAATCTAATTAAAGTAATCTAAAAGTAATCAAAGATTCACTCAATGCCTCCGGGATCCAAAAAGCATAAAATTACCAAAAAGTTTTCATCCTGAAATGCATAATGAAGATTTGTTATCCACCGTCTATCTCCTTTCACTAGAACATCTCTTTCCTCTTTGAAACAGGCAGTCTGTAAAATACATATGAAATTGAAAAATTGTAATATACAGGGCTTAATATATTTTAATGGAAATCTGAATAAATGACACAAGATTATAAAGTGTTTATATATATATAAATCATGTATCCTACAACTTTCTGTACTGGAAAGAGTAAGTGTGTTGGTGATGAAGAAAATATACAGAATACATATCAAGATATAAAGTATTGTGGATGGATACGTTGATTAGCATTTACTTTCTTACATCGTCAAAATTAATTATACTGTAATTGTACTTTTTTTCGCGGGTACTTATTTTCGCGAATTTCCGTCTGCATACAAGTTCACGGGTATTTGATTTCGCGGTATCATCATTAGACTTACTCTTTTTATTACTAATTACGCATATTTATACGTATTCCATGTATTTATTTTCGCGGAAAAGTGTTGACCGCGAAATTCATGAAAATATGTACACCGCGAAAATAAGTACAATTACAGTAGTTGATCATGAATTTACACAGCATGTCAATCAATGAAGGTCCACAATAATTTTTATTCTGAAATATATCAGCTGCATATCATTTAGATTTATTTCTGCATATTAACAGATCTTTTCGAAGAACAAATATCAATATTTTCATCATGTATTCTTTAATTTTTGTCAAATCCTAATTATTCTACTAGACCCAATTGCTTGGAAGACAGACTCTATTTCATCCATTCATTAAAACCATGTTGTAAGATATAAAGGGAAACAAATCACAATTCAAATATACCTGCACACAAAGGGTCCTAAAAAGACTTCAATTAAAGCCAAAGTAGTCAATATTCGGCAGTGGCAAGCATTTTTTGCCGCCAGTTTGTCTTATTGTATACAATTTGTAAAATGTTTATGAACATTTCTGCAAAGTTTGGTTTAAATTTGCTTATTGGCTTCTGAGGGGATATCGTTTGACATAAAGACTGCATATTTTGTACAATTTTCATTCAATGTCTTAGATATTCAAGATAATGTATAATGGTACTAGGCAAGACCTATTTCTTATCCAGTTATTAATCAACTTTTTAATATTTTTTAATTAAATGTGCAGGGTTAATGACCTTTAAAATCACTATAAATATATAAGACATTTGTACAACAGATACATTTACAACAGGAAGTGTATCTATTTTAAATGTTTCATATATCAGGAAGCAGACACCATACTTTATGTAACTAGAGAAATACTCAACATCATATGCAATCATGCATTTATACAGTTGTTTTTCTTCCTTTCTTCTTTTCACTAGATCTCAATAACTGACAACTGTCATGCTTTTTTCAAAAGGTTTATGTAAACATGTTTAACACAAGTCTTATCAATTTTAAATTTACATCTGTGGAACATTTACATTAACAGTTTTTTTTATTATCTCTTTATCAATACTATCAACTTTTTCTTCTCCATCTCAATGGAACCAGGTAAATAGTAACTAATGGTGCATTGCTTGATACAAGCCACATTTTTTTGTGAAAAATATGAAGTTTCTCGGAGCATCACTTCAGAACCTTTGACTTTTGAATCCAATATTGATTTTGGCCCATGAACTGTGTGGTCCATAACATACATATACCAAGCTAGTAGACAGTATCTTATCTCTTTCCAAAGTCATGGTGACAGACTTATGCACAAATAGGGGTATCACATAATAGCAGTTTAAACCAGAAATATATGTACATAGCTTACTGAAAGATACCTCTGTTCCCCACATTGGAGACCCAAAAGGCAAAGTCTATGTTCCCAAAAACTGGTAAGATCAAAATCTAAAAGAGGAAGTGCACTATGGGATTCTCTGTAAATATCAAAAATTCCATTTGTTAGTGTAGATGGGCAAGTCAGATAAAAATCTAATATGGCATCATGTGATAAAGATTCTCTGAAAGTTTTATCAAAATCCATTTACTGGTACTGGCCAAGTCCATATTAGGCTATGGGAAACCCCCAAAAATTGGTCAGATCAATAAAAAAAAAGGAAGTGCACTGGGTCACTATGTGAATAAGGTGAATAAGGTTCCTTCTTTGTTAAATTTCATTCAGTAGTTTATGAGGAGTTGCAGATATAAATGTCAGATGAATAGGCAGACGGACACAATGACCACTATATACCTTGTAATCATCAAAAAAGCCAAGGTATGAAAAATAGAAAACAAAGTAGATTTTCCCTACATGATATCCATGTCAAACATATTTTTTATCACAGCAATACCCCAGCACAACAAACCACAATTTTTCATTTGATATGTTTGTCATTTTATACTAATATTTATGATGTTAAAGGTCTTATATTTCCTATAATGAAAATACATTTACATGATTTAATTTAACATACAAGAACAGTAATCAAAACTGCCTCATAAAAATTACTGGAAAGTACATCAGCATCATCAGTCATAAACCACAACATAATTATCGATATAATATTAGAAATTGTTCCAATACATAACTTTGATCTGTCTGCCCAGGTGTGCTTAGAAGTTTTTATCATAAACAGACTCACTACAGCATTTACTTCACATAACATACATGTCAGATAAGAATGAAATACAACAAGTAATATTTGTTTGAAGTCATGATTACACAACAAACCTCTGCTCTTTTCAACATCTCCCATTTATTCAGGATCTTCATGGCAAACACTTTCTCTGTGTTTTTCAGTTTCACTACTGCAACCTAAAATTTTTTAAAATTTGATTACATATCAAGCTCAAAACTGGTTCCTTTGAATGGGGTCTATGGAAACTCTGTTATGAAAGATGTTTGATGTCCAAATGCTGAAAAAAGAGGGCACTACCATACATGTATTATTGCCACCTATTTTTAGCAAGTATATATCAACAAGGGCAGTCACTGAGTGGTAGCCAGTTATAACTCCTGCTCATTGAACCCTGAATCAATTATAGCAAGTGCAAATTAAGTGTGTGTGGACACTACACAATTCTGGACACAATGATATAATGCTCAAGAACTAACTTTTCAAATGAAAATGTTCTGTCTAAGTCGGACAAAGAAATAAAATAAAACTCACCCTTTACTTGTACCATTGATCCGACCCAATTTATGTTAAAAAAATAAGTGTTAGATCAAAATCAGTTAAAACAAATTATCTCCCTTTCAAGATTTTGGACAATAATCAAGATAATTACATTCCTTTGTGCTTATGTCTCCTTCCTCTGTGTGAAGTTTTATCAGAATCCTTTAGAGCGGTTTAAGGAGTTGCACTTATATATAATTATGAGGTATGCCTTGCAGGACCAAATGAAAAGGTCAAAAGTCAAATTATCTCCCCTTTATAGTTTAGGACAATAATTATATTTCATCATGCACATTTTTATTTAGATGTGCATGCTAAATTGTGCATACATATAGAGTGTCAGTCCTCTTTGCTCTTAGGTATAAAAGACATAAAAAGTCTTTGATCTGTATTTTGATAGTAGTAGCAAATTAAGATGCCAATTTTTGCTTTAAACTTGGTGCAAAAGTCAAGAAATGGAGATTTGTGCCGCAGATCTTGAAGTAAGAGGCATCTTTGACAGGCCACCCGTCACCAAAATCTCATTTTTTGCGACTGATGGGTTACTTGTTTAGCCATAGTATCCTTCTGTCCTTCATGCCAGGTCCAGGTGAACTTCAATTTCGAATGTATAGAATATCATGGGGGACATTAAAGTAACAACAGGATCCACGATGCCAAAAGGCATTGTTTGCATGGAAAGTGTTAAAATGAGTTGCACTTACAAGAAGTGTAGACAGACATTCAGACAAAATGATTCCTATATAGCTCCCTAAACTTAATTTGCAAGAGGTATAACTAATAACATTTGGATACATTTTTTCAATGAACATATAAATATTTAAGTTATGGCAGTATGTATTAGACCACATCAAAATCCGATGAAAAATTAAAATTTCAGGCAATCTGCAAATTTGCAGTTGTGGCCCCTTTGAACCCTTACAGCTCAGAAACAATAAGAGCTACCCTAATCCGTTGACATTCTACTGAAAGCTTACATCAAGAGGAATCCAAAGAAAAAAAATCCCATCAAAATACAATGAAAAATAAAAATTTGCAATTTTGCCCCCTTCGGCCCCTCATAGCTGGGTAAGGAAACAAGTTATAAATAAACTGTGGACACAGGATATGTCTCGCCCGCCCCTGCATCGCCTTAATTTGCACATTGATTTACTGCAGCAGCAATAACAATAAAATATAATCTTAAACTGTGTTTACAATTTCCCTGGAAAAAAATGATGTGATCACTCATGCATGATGAAGGGGCCAGGCCCAACATCTGGGCGTGGAATCGGTATGTACTCCACAAGACACAACTGCATGTCAAATATCAAGTGCCTAGGACTACTGGTATAGGCTGTACAAACTTCTTGCTAAAAACTTAATGTGATCATTCATGCATGACTAGGGGGCCAGGGCCACCATCTGGGCGTGGAATCGGTATGTACTCCCCAAGAGGCAACTGCATATTAAATATCAAGAGTCTAGGACTATTGGTATAGGCTGTACAAACTGCTTGCTAAAAACTTAATGCAGTGTTCCCGCTAGCCCATTTTAGAAGGGCGCCGCGCCCTTGGTGCCCTTTGCAGCGCCCCTGATGCCCTTTCAGCGCCCCTGATGCCTTTTGCACCCTTCATGCCCTTTGCATCATCTTTCCTGTCCTCAGTCTATATTCTAAGATCGTATGTGGTCATTTTGAATGTTACAAATCGGCAAACATTTGTAAATCATTATCTATTTATGGCCTCAGTAATTAGTGTTTAAATAGTTGTTACAGCTGATTGACCTGTCATTTTATGGTAATTGTCCAAATAATAACCTTATTACACCTTTCCTGTTAAAGAATTGTCTGAGCCGTTAATTAACCCTATCGGCAATTTACCATGTCAGCCATTTACCTGTGCTTACCTGTAACTCCTTCTGTCACATGCAGACAACAGTAAATGAGTTAAACTTTGCATATAAAATTCTTTTGTTTTATTTACGATTCTTAAATGATTTAGAACATCTCAATGCAAAAAGATTTACCCTGTTCTAAATTTATATTATTGTATTGTGGCTGTGAGTTATTTCCCTTTAATTTTTCATCTGAAATATTTCAATTTTGTCCCCCTTTTACAGCCATACTTCTATTTTTCTTAAAATGATTGATAGTAAAAAATTATTCTGCATCAATTTTAAACATAAAGCAAACAATAACAAACATCATTCTTAATTATTTGCAAATCATTTTTCCTTTTATTAGCTAAATTGTATTATCTTCATATTATGATATAAAATTTCAATTCATCAATTACAAAGATTTCAAAATAACTTTGTCAATTAAATTAATATAGCAATTGACATTGTGAAACTACTACTTGCACTTGAAGTAAATACTGCAAAAACTCAACTTTAATCTAAAATTACCACACTGAAGTGCCCTTTCCATACTATGATATAAAATGTTTAATAATCATTTCAGTAATGGCATCTGCATAAAAAATACTCTGATTGCCTTGTGGTTCAACCCTACAATTTTCTCTTGGAAATTAATGTACCTTGAAAAAAATGGGAAAATAATTGACAATGGAACAGAACTTAATTCTTGGTCTATCTCAAAAGTAACATGGTTACACTACTAACATATTACCAGCATATACATTTATGTATAAGAGGAGACAGGAGGGGATTCTTGAACAGGCTAACAATCTTAAACTTTCTCCCAAACAGTTAACAACCTGTTGAAAATGCCCAAACCACATTTACTGAAAAGGTCTTACCCCCCTCCCCCTAAATATATATGAATGTATTTTGCTGATATAATAAAAGATAGTGTTTTGTAAGCCTTTTAAATTATCAATCGTAGCACTTGAGTGCCATTTTCCTATTTCAGTCAGCGCGCTAAAGTGCCCTTTTCAGGACTGACGCCCTGCCCCTTTTAAATCCTAGCTGGAACACTGTAATGTGATCGCTCATGCATGACTAAGGGGCCAGGACCACCATCCAGGCGTGGAATCGGTATGTACTCCCAAAGACGCAACTGCATGTCAAATATCAAGTGCCTAGGACTACTGGTATAGTCTGTACAAACTGCTTGCTAAAAACTTAATGTGATCGTTCATACATGACTTAGGGGCCAGGGCCACCATCAAGGCGTGGAATCGGTATGTACTCCCCAAGACGCAACTGCATATCAAATATCAAGTGCCTAGGACTACTGGTATAGGCTGTACAAACTGCTTGCTAAAAACTTAATGTGATCGTTCATGCGTAACAAAGGGGCCAGGGCCACCATCCGGGTGTGGAATCGGTATGTACTCCCCAAGACGCAACTGCATGTCAAATATCAAGTGCCTAGGACTACTGGTATTGGCTGTACAAACTGCTTGCTAAAAACTTAATGTGATTGTTCATGTGCGACTAAGGGGCCAGGGCCATAATCTAAGTAGGGATTTGAGTTGTACCCATAAGGATGCAGCTGCACATCAAATACTATGGACCTACAACTAACATAAGCTTGTAAATTCACAATAGTTTACAAATTGTTGCCGCCACCGGAAACGCTATCCCTAAGTCTCACCTCCGCGCCTTTTCGTCGCGGGCGAGACAAAAATCTAATAGTAAAGCACTATGTTAATTTTTCATGAGGAATCCTTTGAAAAAAACTGCATCAAAATTGGACTAAAAATTACAAAAAAAAATAAAATTTTTGAAATTTGCTCCTTTTGGGTCCCATATCTCTCGTGAACGGATGCCACATGAAATCAGTTGGCATATTCCAGATTGGAAATTTTCTAAGGAGTTTACCCAAAGAAACCCCATCAAAATCCGATGAATAATAAAGATTCTACAGTCAAATATGTGAAAACAACCAATTTATCCCCTTTTGGCCCCTTTTTCTGAAACGGGCAGGGCCAGGAACATAAAATTATAACTTGGGCTAAAGCATGTGCCAAGAAACATAATACTAAAATTTGAAAATGATCCGTTCACTGGAACCAAAGTTATGCTGTCCATAGACACAAAAATACCCAATTTTACCCCTTTTTGGCCCCTTTTTCTAAAACAGGTGGGGCCACAAACCCAAAATTAAAACCTGGGATCAACCTTATGCCAAGAAACCTCATACTGAAATTTGAAGATGATCCGTTCACTAGAAACAAAGTTATGCTGACCACAGACACCGACGACTGTGCCATACCATAATACAACCGCAAAATTTTTGCGATCGTAGAAAAACACAATTTATCTGCGGAATGACCAGTGTTTTTAAAATTGTCAAAACTAGAGTTACTGTGGCCTAGTGGGCCACAGATACCCCCCGCCCCCACCTCTTCCTGAATTTTCTTAAACATCTGGAAAGATAAGGAATTACTGGGAAAACTAGAGTTACTGTGACCTAATGGGCCACGGAACCCCCTGCCCAACTTCTATGAATTTTCTTAAACATCTGGAGAAATGGAATTATAAGAAAACAACATATATAGTGCACATCTATGATATGTAATAAAGGTCCAGCATAAAATTCTGATCAATCGTCAAGGAGGAGTAGTGGATACCAGGTGTTCATCATATGGTTTACATTGAGCTAAAACTAAAAGAGCTAAAATGACCAAGTCCAAAACATGTCAAAAATCTGGAAAAAGGAATTATTGGAAAACAAAATGTGTACTGCACATCTACATTATGTAATTAAGCTCCTGTCGAAGATTCATAAAATTCCAATCAGTGGTTTAGGAGGAGTAGTCGATACCAGGTCGTCACCATATGGTTTGCACTGAGCAGAAAGACCAAAATTGACTAAGTCCAAAACATATCAAAAATCTGCAAAAAAAAGAAGGAATTATTGGAAAAAAAAAACGAGTTGCACATCTACAATATGTAATTAAGCACCTGTATAAGTTTCATGAAATTCCAATCAGTGGTTTAGGAGGAGTAGTGGATACATGGTTTGCATTGAGCTAAAATGACAAAGTCCAAAACATGTAAAAAAAATCTATAAAAAACAGAATTATCAGAAAAAAAAACGTAGTGCACATCTACTGTATGTAATTAAGCTCCTCCATACATTTCATGAAATTCCAGTGGTTTAAGTAGTTTAGGAGGAGTAGTGGATACCAGCATTTGGGTACAGAAAGACGGACGGAAGGACGGATGGTAACCATATGAACACTATATACCTCCCGCAAAGTCGGCAGTATGATAAAAAAAAATAAATAAAAAGACTTACCTCTCCAAACGATCCTCTTCCTATAATCCTAATTGTCTCAAAATCATCTCTGTGAAGTCGAAATTCTTTAACTTTATTAACAATGGGTTTTGCTGCAAAAATTATTATAATAAATTATAAAGTACAAATACATTTGTACCTTTGTCTTTCCTGTCAGTGTCTACCAATGAATAAATAGTTTTTCATTTTGTAACACAATCAGTGTATTCCTTCGTGCAGATCCCCATATAGTGTCCTCCCTTGAAGTAAAGTTTCATCAAAATCCTTCAAGTGTTTAAAGAGGTGTTGTGCATACGAGGTTATCCGTGAACAAGGAATCACTGAAAAGTCAAATTTTCCAGCTCCCCTTCATGGTTTCAGACAATAATTATATTTCATGTATATCGCTGTATAGTGTCCTTCTTTTGTGTAAAGTTTTGTAAAATTGCCAAAGTGGTTTAAGATGAGCTATGCTTACAACATACTCTTTCCAGAAGAAATCTATAAAAGTCAAAGTAAAATCATCTCATCTTAAGGCTGTTTTTTTTCTTATTTTTAGTTTTACAATCCCTCCTATCTTAAAAATTTGGACCTGAAATTGAAAAAAAAATTGCTTTTTGAATTTTTTTTTCCTACCCTAGAAATATTTGGCCTATAGCTATTATTCAATAATATTCCTGTTGTTTTAATACAAATTACAGTTTTTTTGCCCGACCTAAATTTATCTGGAATTTTATTTTTTATTTTTTTCATTCCTCCAACCCACCAACATTTAGGAAAAAATTAGTAAAACTAAAAATTACAAGATTGCTACGCGTAGCTATGTCCCCCGCCGCCGCAGTAAAGTCGATAAATTCCCATAACTCAAGTAAAATTTTGCGAATCAAAATGGCGGCAAGATATGATCAACTGCATTAGGTGGCAAACAGGTAAGCAAAATTTCAGCAAAATCCCTTAATTGGATTTTGAGGAGATGTGTCGACAAAGTCTTCCTATGTTGTAGTATGCATCAAGTCGATAAAGTCCCATAACTCCCGTAAAATTTGTCCAATCAAAATGGCATCAGAATATGATCAAGTACATATGGTTGCAAATCTTCAAACTAAATTTCAGCATAATCCGTTCAGTGGTTTCCGAGGAGTTGCACCAACAAATTGTTCCTAAGCTGTAGCACGCATTAAGTCGATAAAGTCCCATAACTCCTGTAAAATTTGAAGAATCGAAATGGCGATGAAATATGGTCTTTTACATATGGTGACTAACAATTCTGTAAAATTATCATGAATTCAGACCAGCAGTTTCTGAGGAGTTGCGTCCACAAGAGTTGCCATTGTATAACAATGTGGAAATAATCAAAGTCCCATAACTCCCACAAAATTTTACGAATCAAAATGGCAATGCCATATGATCTAGTACTAATGGTGACTAATAATCCTGTAAAATTTGAAGGAATTCTGACTTGTGGTTTATGAGGAGTTGTATCCACAAGAGTTGCCATTGTATAACAAAGTGGAAATAATCAAAGTCCCATAACTCCCACAAAATTTGACGAATCAAAATGGCAATGTGATATGATCTAGAACTTATGGTGACTAACAATCCTGTAAAATTTGAAGGAATTCTTACATGTGGTTTCTGAGGAGTTGCGTCCGCAAGATTTTCCATTGTATAACATTGGGAAAAAATCAAAGTCCCATAACTCCCACAAAATTTGACGAATCAAAATGGCGATGTGATATGATCTAGTACTTATGGTGACTAACAATCCTGTAAAATTTGAAGGAATNACCACTGAAATTTCAACAAAAGTAGTTTAAAGTGAATGTGGACACAATAAAGAGCTTGACAAAATAATTAGATGGACACAAAAAGAAGCTTGACACAGTTATTAGCTAGAAACAAAATAGGGAAAGATTCATCCTTTTTGATCACTTACTGATGAAAAAAACGTAAGAGCTTTGCAAAATATGTACTATCAACTAAAACTTTACATCCATAGAAATTCAAAGAAAAAAATTCCATCGAAATCTGATGAAAAATAAAGATATGACATATTTAGAAAAATTGCAATTTCGGCCCCTAG
>MJUU01009152.1:114307-124512 GCA_002080025.1 Modiolus philippinarum
TGACCCTTCGGGTCAGGTGAGCTAAAAAAACTAGAGGCTCAGCGACTGAGCCTGTATTGCTCACCTGACAAAATGCTTCTATGCCATGCATGACCAAAAAAGATTTATTTTACCAATGAGGTCTAATGTTAAGCTGTTCTCCATTGGCACAAGTGTTTGTTTGGTTGATCCTATTGAAATGAGTAATCATTGCAAAGGACCTTCAATACATCATTCCAATACAGTTTAGGTAAATTTGCTTGAATAGTTTCAGAGAAGATAATGAAAAGTATGGTTTTCACATACTGCGCTACTATGTTCAACTATCTTCTGCACTGGAGGCCATGTTTTTTGTCAGATCGAAATAAAATGAGCAAATTTTGTGAAGTACCCTCTGTACGTCATTCCGGTAAAGTTTGGTTGAATTTGCTTCAGCAGTTTCAGAGGAGAAGATTAAAATGTAACTTTTCTTATATGGTCATGATGGTCTAATGTTAAACCTAAGTTCCAAAACTGGCAGCCATGTTTTTTGTCAGATTGATATAAAATTTGCATTTTTTGTAAAGTACCCTTAGTACATCATTCCTGTAAAGTTTGGTTGAATTTGCTTCAGTCCTTTCAGAGGAGAATATGAAAATATGATTTTCCCATAGGGTCCAATGTTAAAATATGTTCCTTCCCGGCAGCCATGTTTTTTCTCTGATCAGAACAAAATCAGCAATCTTTGTTAAAGACCTTTAGTACAATGTACATCATTCCTGTAAAGTTTGGTTGAATTTGCTTCAGTGGTTTCAGAGGAGAAGATGAAAATGTGATTTTCACATAGGTTCCAATGTTAAACCTAAGTTCGGCATTGGCAGCCATGTTTTTTATTGGATTGGAAAGAAATCAGCAATCTTTGTAAAGGACCTTCCATACATCATTCCTGTAAAGTTTGGTTGAATTTGCTTCAGCCGTTTCAGAGCAGCAGATGAAAATGTGATTTTCCCATAGTGTCCAATGTTAAACCATGATCCGTGCTGGCTGCCATGTTTTTAGTCGGATCGGAACGAAATGAGCAATATACAATTATGGCCCTGTTAAGGGAGACATCCAGATTTGTCAACCCAAGGAGGGAAACCACCCCTCCAAGGGTTGACAAATCTGGATGTTTCACGTCAATAGAGGGCCATAATTGCTTTATTATATTTTAAACCGTTTCATTAATTCCAAATCAGGAGGTCGTATGGTTTTAATCTCACAAAGAAGACTGATATAATCTGCTAGCGCTTTTTAGAATCTACAGGGTTGTTTCTCTCTTTGACGTCATATCCGAGTTGTTCAGCGGGAAACAATAGGGTTGTTCCCTCAGTGATGTCATATCGAGGTTGTTTGCTAAAACATCCGAGTTACTTTGAAGTCACATGATTGCTTTCATCCAATTAAATCTTCTCTTACTTGGTAAATTATAATAATCATTGTTAGGGACCTTTAGTCCATCATTCCTGTAAAGTTTGGTTGAATTTGCTTAGGTGGTTTCAGAGCAGAAGATGAAAATGTTATTTTTCCCATAGGGTCCAATGTTAATCCATGTTCTGTGCTGGCGGCCATGTTTTTGTCAGATGGTAAGGAAATGAGCAATCTTTGTTGAGGACCTTTAGTACATCATTCCTGTAAAGTTAGATTGAATTTGCTTCAGCAGTTTCAGAGCAGAAGGTGAAAATGTGATTTTTCCCATAGGGTCCAATGTTAAACCAAAGTTCTGTGCTGGCCGTCATGTTTTTTATCGAATCAGAAAGAAATGAGCAGTCTTTGTTAAGGACCTTTAGTACATAATTCCTGTAAAGTTTGGTGAATTTGCTTCAGCCATTTCAGAGCAGAAGATGAAAATGTGATTTTCCCACAGGGTCCAATGTTAAACCATGTTCCGTGCTGGCGGCCATGTTTTTTGTCGGATTGGAATGAAATGAGCAATCATTGTTGAGGACCTATAGTACATCATTTCTGTAAAGTTTGGTTGAATTTGCTTCAGTGGTTTCAGAGCAGAAGATGAAAATGTGATTTTTCCCATAGGGTCCAATGTTAAACATAAGTTCCGCGCTGGCGGCCATGTTTTTTGTCGGATCAGAACGAAATGAAAAATCTTTGTAAAGGACCTTCCATATATCATTCCTGTAAAGTTTGGTTAAATTTGCTTCAATAGTTTCAGAGGAGAAGATGAAAATGTGAAAAGTTTAACAGACGGACAACGGACGCCAAGTGATGGCAATAGCTCACACTGACCCTTTGGGTCAGGTGAGCTAAAAACGATAGTTCCAGATTGACCTGATTGATTGACGGTATCATGACTTGTCTTCGAGTTGGGGTAAAAACAGAACTTAAAACCCACCAAAAACTTTTTTTAAACTTATATATCAGTATGACACATGTATATTTGGTCTGAAGTAAAATTCACCAAGCACCTGAAACGATTTTCAGCGACTCCGGTGATAGAGATGTCAGGTGCTACACCAGATGGTAGAAATAGACATGCCACATGCAGGGTCAGGTTATTATATGGAAAGCCTAGCCAAGAACTATAGTAGCCAAATTGTGTGGACAAATGCCCGCCCCATGCAACCTTATTTTTTCTGTTCAAGAGCAGACTAGCTAGGAGACGTACATTTTATTTTTTCAGAGAAATGGGTAGGGGCAGAAATTTTACTCCTGGTAATCAAACCCGTTACTCCTAATGTCCTTTCAATAGGGATGAGTATCGTCAATAAAATATTGTATCATGATATATCGATACACGGCAAGCGTATCGTGATACGTATCGTCTTCTGATTTCTTCATTTTATTACATTTTTTAATTTCTTTCTTTTAACTATTTTATGTAATAAAATAGTAAAATATTCCTTAGTGAGACAAGAGTGTTCATTTTCATGTAGCTAAATAAATTTGTTTGTCGTTTTCCTTTTCTGACTTTTCCATACCAAAATAAAACAAGAGTGGACCCTAATAGATGTCTCGCCCGTCCCTGCTTGTCGCTAAAACAGTCATGCACTACTCAAGAGCAACCTACAAGCCAAATATTATTACCATTCCACTTACAGTAATANATAAAAAAATCAGAAAATTTCGAGAATTTAGGTGGTACTGATTCTGAAATTTTAGCAGAAATCAGAAAACGATATGTATCGATACGCTGGATTCCGTATCGATATACCTAGTTTGTTGAAAAATATCGTGATATATCGATATATCGGTGTATTGTTACACCCCTACCTTTCCACCGGTATAACCTACTTTTATGTATAAGTTTCTGAATTGATTTATTTGCTCTTGTCTTGATATAGCTGAAATATTGCTTATTGGACGTAATTCTAATCAATCAAGAAAAATTATGTGACCTTCTGGGACCCACATTTTTTGGCAGGACCCAAGAAAATTTATACGGTGGGTCCCTGGGACCCGACCTGACAGAAGAGAGGATAAATCCCTGGATACCCTGCCACATTTCACAAAGTTTCAAGGGGCGTAACTCCCCCAGAACCTTTGGATCTCTGCACCCAAGTCAAACTAAGTTTTGATTTCTAGTAAACAACTTACATACAAAATTTAAAGACAGTTTGTAATTTTGTTAGTCAGAAACCCTAAAATTCACAAAATTTCAAAGTTTCAAGGAGCAAAACTCCAGAACCCCTTGGACCTCTGAGCCCAAAATCATACTTGACCTGAGTTTTGTGGTAAACAATTAACATACCAAGTTTATTGGCTGTATGTGATTTCGTTCAAAAGTAATCAGTCAGAAACCCTAAAATTCACAAAATTTCAAAGTTTCAAGGGGCATAACTCCAGAACCCCTTGGACGTCTGAACCCAAAATCACACTTGACCTGAGTTTTGTGGTAAACAATTTACATACCAAGTTTATAGGCTGTATGTTGTTTCATTCAAAAGTTATCAGTCAGAAACCCTAAAATTCACAAAATTTCAGAAATTTCAAGGGGCATCTAGAACCCCCATGGACCTCTGAACACGAAATCAGACTTGGCCTGAGTTTTGTGGTATACAAATGTACAACTTACATACCAAGTTTGAAGAAAGTATGTTATTTCTTTCACAAGTTATCAGTCGGAAACCTTCCGGGGACAGATGGACGGACGGACACACAACTGACGGTATCACATAATACCTCGCCACTACGTGTGGCGGGGTATCAAAACAAAGGCCTAATGGTTTAGTATAAGAATTATACTCATTTGTGCACATCTATATTGTCCTTTCCTTGTGTAAATTTCATCAAATATCTTTAAATGGGGTTCAAGAGGAGTTGCTCTAACAAGGTCATCTGTGCTGAAGGAATCAATGATAAGTCAAAGTCAAATTACCTCCCCTTCTTGGTTTTCATCATGCACATCTCTATACATGTATATTGCCCTTCCTTTGTGTAAAGTTTCATCAAAATACTTACGCTGATTATAGAGGTGCTGTGCTTACAAGTTAAGGTATTTCATTACCAGGGCCCAGTAGTCCATATGGTCCTAATTTTTGCCTGGACTACTAAACATTTTAAACAAGAGCCCAGCCGGTTCCTGGTTTATCATACACATATGTGGCCATGGTTAGATACATGTATCTACAATGTAGTACTGGGCTACAACAATTATTATAGGATGCACGCTGGGATAGTACATTTTGTAGATGAAGTTTTTCAGGATCCTAGTCGACTATATTAATAACATGAATTTTCATCAATGGGACGGACAGACCGACAGGGTGCACATGATTCTTATATACTTCATTTCCAGGGGGCATAAACATTACAATACTGAAATATTGTTTAAATACATTTGTACCTCATATTTCAAATGTTAACTACATGTATATGTGTCTTGCTGGTGTAAATTTTGGATAGGGTGCACGTGTAAACCTTGAAATATCTGAATAGAATGTGATTTATCAAGCGATTTATGTATATAGGTTTCTATTGGAAAGCCTTTGATTGTGAGGAAAGCTAAAAAAAAATGTTGCAACTTGCCCACTTTGGTCAGTAAATATGCTGTTTGAAACATGGTGCAGATTGGTGTCCCTTGCCCTAATCAAATTAAAAAAGGCTGTCATGATGTCTAAGGAATCTTTGACTACTTACAATGTACAAATGTAACAAAGGTTCAGTTTTCTTTGATGAAATTTAGGAAAGTGCATGTATTTTATTTTATCTAATTAATTCACTTTAAGAATATTATTTAATTAATGTTGACAAGATAACAGGAAACACTTACAATGGCCAAAAATTACAATCATATGCCACAATCTTCCAAAGAACTGCACAAGAAAAACAATAAAATGATAAAAGACAAACAAAGACAACCATAGGAACTCGGTAAAGCTGGACTTATAATTAGTACAGGCACAGCTGCGCTCGCAAGAGCTAGTGGAAGGGTAAAATCGGTTTATGGGTACCCAAACTTCTCTATCCCTTTTCCCTGGAGTATAATGAATATATATGTATTATTTACGTGTATTTATTTTTTGACTGTCATAAAGGTGGAGTTATTAAGACATGTGTATTTTTTACATTAGAATACATTGTAATTACATTTCATGCATATTCATGTAGATAGGTGAACATATATCACTTGGCACATCAACATGGCCACAAATCGCGCTAAATCATATCAGAATTATATGAAAACAATCTTGTTAGCGGGACTTCTAGGGGAGTAACGATTCACCAAAGTTTCGCTGAACCACGATTTTTTTGTTCTGTTCGATTTTCGGTTCTTTAGACCCGTATTTTGATCCGGAATTTTCAGTATGTTACAAACGAAAGCCAAGCACCCAACTGCAGACAAAATGACCTGTGATTGCAGCGTAGTCAATGCAAATAACATATTTCCACTATAAAGGTGCCTATTTATGTAACCGCTCACTATATACGTCAAAATATTCATGTGAAGTTGGCAATAGAAGCCGAAAATCTTCGTTTTGTTGGAGGAAATAACTCTAAAGTAAACTTCTGGTTTTAGCAGTATGACTAATTACCGCTAAAGGGCAGAAACAAACAAAACCAACTACTGGCGTGTAAATAGATCCGACCTGCCAATCGTAGTTTTTCAGTTTGCTTCAAATATGGAACATTCAGAGCTTATATATCTTAGACAGCTTGTGAACAGAGAGGATTATTTACAATTACTTAGATTTTCCTACACTTCCAGTTTGAATTTGCTAAAAATCACAAAATTATAAAGATCTGAGATTAGTTTAAGTATCAGAGTTTGTTGGAGCAAAAATAAACATATCACTAGATTACTTTTGACTAGTGTTGGGAATCGGATACAAAAATCATAATCGATTAATCGGAATAATCAGATGTACCTTCCGATTCGATTATCGATTAAAATCTGATACCCTTATTATAGAGTTTGGTTTTAACCATGTTTGCTTTCCTGTTATATTGCAAAAATTAAAACATACATCAATTTTCACAGTCTGTTTGAAAGTGCATATGTATTTATCATGTTTATAACCTGTTGCTTGAGATCAATTCTAAACAGTATGCTATATTAAGAGAACTCCACTTCTGATAAACAATTTTATTACTATTTATCACCCATTCTAGAATTATCAGACAGAAAAATGCTTTATTTTCTGCAAAATTTAACTGGCATCCGATTATCGATTATTGAAAATTATAATCGATTAGTCGATTTTATGTGAAAATCGATTGATTATCGATTATAATCGATCATCGGAACATCACTACTTTTTACTATAGAAAACACTGAAAAATGCTTAATCAACTGGTATAATTTACAATTAAAGTAGTTTACAGTAATTATATACATGTACACTTCATAGAATTAATATTGTCATCTTCCAATCTGTCACTGATAAAAAGGACGCAAGAATGAATCGAATCGAAACACATCGAATCGTAGCCCTTGTATCGTGATACGTATTGAATCGTGAGGTAGGTGTATTGTTACACCCCTAGGGACTTCCGGGACTTCCAGAACATTTTCTTTTCAACTTAAAGGTACAGTTACATGTAGGATGTCTTTATCTTTTTAAGTTATTGATCTGTTTTAAAAAAGGCAGATGTCATTTGATGTGTTGTAGTGGTTCCTACCTTCACTTAACATAACTTTTAACAATTTCAGTGTGATCATGGTGATATGCATGCTAGAACCTTTATTCTGTGATCAATGTGAAGTGGCAATTCCAATTTGACCACATGATGACAGAAAATGATATGAGGATAAGCTCTGCAGGCAGATTTCAAGTACTAGTGTCATGTAGTGCTTCATAGTACATGAATGTTGGAGTGCCAGATAGTAGCATAATCTAGGCATGCTAGGTGTGGTAAAAGTCCAATCATAGGATTCAAGTTAAGCTTATGAGAAGGTACCACAAAGTGTTAAACAGTAATGCTATGGCTACAAGATTATGAAAGAAATCTTTGAAAAATGAGCGATAGGACTCTATAATGGCTTCAAACATTCAAAACTAAGACTTTATTTTGTATATCTTATGTCATTAATCATAATTTTATTATTATGACTCACCAAATTCCACAAATTCTGAAATGTTCTTCTCCCTCCTCAGTGTCGTATTGCAACATTCATCATACAGCACAACCAGGACATCAAGGAGGGTCTCGATACTTAATGCCTGTCCATTGCTGTTTTGCAACCCAGACACATAAAGGGGTGCCAATTTGGCCAATCTATCTTCAGCAGACATGTTCTGGGTTTGTACAAAATGGTTACCGTTCCTGAATTCTGAACATTTTTTTTTCAGAAATGCACTAGTTCAGCTTCTGGTCAACCTGGGCATACGAATGGTTTCATACTTGTAGACCAAGAAGTCGGGTGGAGAAAGTTAAAAAGACAGAAAGACAGATTTCGAGTGAAAATGTACAATGTTAATGAAATAAATAGATCAACTTCCGTGCTTCACTGCAATAAGTTTTGCTACACTCGAGCTGTTGTGAACAATAAAGTGCATAGTCAATAATATATTTCCTTGATAATAAAACCACAACGACTGTTTGGTCAGCTGTTTACTGGGCTATCATCAAAGTGAACATATTTGTTTACACCCTAAACAGTCTAGTTTTGTCTTCGGAGACGTCAAACATGGCCGACAAGTTATCAATGGCTCACGGGAAGCTGTTGTACGCAGGCGTTACATGACGTCACTTTGTTTATATTTGTCGCACCTGCAGATTATAAATGTATTTCAGAATTAATCACAGGATATTCTTCCTGAGATAATTGTATAACATATCTATTCAGTTTCACAACACCAGTAAAGTGTCTCAGAATGTCACTGCTATTTGTGACCGAGACCCGAAAAAGGGGGGGGGAGGGGTGTTCATGCAGTCATTTGAAACTCGACGTGTCTTTGAAAGTATATTTAGGTAGATATAACTACGACAACAGAAGTTTTGACCGGGACATTACCGTCATTAGGGACAAGTTTTCGAAGATATTTCAGAGAGCTAGTGCAGTTGACCAAGGATCTTGAGTTGACAGGGGCTATGGAACTGAGTTATTCAACTAGTAAAATGTAATGCAGGGACTTGTAAAGAAATATAAGGATTCTATTTAGTAATGTTCCTTATATTATACAAATCAATATGGGGTTAACGGAGCAATAAAGTAATATTGAATGAGGGTTTACTCAAGTTCAATATTATGTTTTGCACTCCCTGAAACCCCATATTAATAGAGTATATATAAAGTGTGCCATAATTGTTACTTTAAACATATTTTTATTGTCCAAAAAGAACAATATGTAGGATTGAACACAAGTTTTTGCAACTCACTAGGTTCTTTCCCTACAATGATATTAATCACAATAATACACAAGATGACATACAGTGATAATTAATATATGAAAATAATCAATGCAAATATTATATAGGTGTGAGTAATGATATAATGAAATACTGATAGAAATATAAACAAAAGTACATTATAATCTAAAACACTACAAATACTAAGCAGAGTCGAGCTAATTGGAGAATCTTTTAGAATGTATAATAAAATTATGCACATTGCGAAAAATAACAGTGTTTGTTCCTTGGTCAAGCATATCTGAACCAAATAAAATAATGTCAATAGTTGGTGTAATATAAGGAAGAAGGCTATCGATATATTGTATTCTAATGTTATGAAAGATCGGACATTCAAGAAAATAATGTATAGCATCTTCAAATGGACAACCACAATCACACTTTGGATCATTACATAAGTTGACTAAGAAAAGATCGGCTTTCAGTTGACTACAACGGTGACGTAATTTAGTATGCAAAATGTTCACATTTCTAGAACCAATCAAATAGTAAGAAGGAACAGTAAAATTATCTTTTGTATGAGAGTTCTTAAAACTAGTGTAAGTCGCTTGGTTTCTTTGTCCTGGATCAAGAGAATTCCATAATCTGATAGTCGACGGAAAAAAGGATTTTGAGAACGTTTCAAGACGGCAAAATGGGATTCTATATTGACTACGGTTCCTGATATTATGAAGATTTTCATTATTGGAATATTCAAGTAAACATTCTTTCAAATAAAAAGGGCTTTTGTCGTTATTTATTTTAAACATCAAATTAAGTTTTTGTCGTTTTCGCCTGTTTTCTAATGTATCCCAACCGGTTTCAAAAAATAAAGATTCTTTACTGGCATATCGCGGTAGCCCTGTAACAATCCTTGCCGCTTCCAATTGAAGGCGTTCAAGTTTATTTGTATCACCAGAGGATTGATTGATTGATTGAATATTGTTTAACGTCTACTCAGCAATATTTCAGCTATATCAAGACGAGAACAAGTTTGTTGATAAATAATCACTTTGGGGTATGGAAATGGCCATGGGACGGGAAATTCTGACTGCCACTGGAAAAGTAGGGTGAAATCGTCAAGGGCGGGGAATTTAGCCTTGTAGCCGATCACCTACGGACCACCCCAAAAAGAGCTTGCTACAAGGGTTCTTTAACGTGCAGGAAGCGTGGCATTTCTTCCGACACGTGGAACATCCATCCCACAATTCACAACCATATTCAAGTAAGGGTAGAATATGTGTAGTATAAATAGTGTTAAGGTTGTTCCTACAAAGTGTGTATTTCAATTTACGCAAAACAAATAACTGTTTAGATACACTTTTACAAATATTTTCTATATGAACTGTCCATTTACAGTTATTAGAAAATGTAACACCGAGATGCTTATGATTATCGACAATTTCAATATTTTGTCCATT
>MJUU01009152.1:129930-146355 GCA_002080025.1 Modiolus philippinarum
GGTACCATATTTGTAGACATTTTGACCTTGACCTTTCCCTGAGGGCAATTTTTTAAAAACTTTAACCTTGCCTCTGAAAAGTAGGCTTTTAGTGGTAAGGTGTATGTATTTGGTATGTGACTTCTTTATGATGAGAGCTTTCTAGTGGTACCATATTTGTAGACATTTTGACCTTGACCTTTCCCTGAGGGCAATTTTTTAAAAACTTTAACCTTGCCTCTGGAAAGTAGGCTTTCAGTGGTACGGTGTTCATATTTGGTATGTAACTTCCTTATGATGAGAGCTTTCTAATGGTACCATATTTGTAGACGTTTTGACCTTGACCTTTCCCTGGGGACAATTTTTGAAAAACTTTAACCTTGCTTATAGAATTTAGTTGTTTAGTGGTAGGGTGTTCATATTTGGTATGTGACTGTTTTGTGATGAGAGCTTTCTAATGGTGCCATATTTGAACCCTGTGTACAGAAGTTATTCTTTTAGTGATAGGGAGTTCCTGTTTGACATTTGGCTTAAATTCTTATGTCACATTTAAGGTATTTATCACATTACAATTATAAAAATGTATAACCTACAAATTAATTGTGCATTGCGGTTACTCTTATCCCTGGCGAGCTATGTTGTCTTCTGACAACTCTTGTTTCATACAAGACATAATTCTGAAAACTAAGAATTGAAAAATATGGTTCATTTTTGTTAAATTATCTAAAACTCTAAAGGTAGTACGGGAGTTTAAAATTGTGCATTATTTTTGCCCATGTGACAAAAAAAGGAATTCACTATGGGAACGTTGCCGAAACCATTTCCAATGTCTTGTAATAGTTAAGTTTGAATAAATATGCCACATTAATTGCGTAACCATGCAGAATTTCGAACCTTTCAGCTAACTTCAGTTCAAGTAAGGGGAGATAATTTGTATAGAAATAATAGGAAAAAATGTGTTTTTCGCGACTTATTCAAAAAGAAGTTCGGTGACCCCATTTTTTTTTCATGGAAAATGAAGGACAGTATATTAGCTATTAATTTACCAATTTTTAAAAAACTCTATCTGATGTAACTAAAATAATTTAGAATTTTGTTAGAATTCGCTAATTTTCCCTACTATTTCAACCAAAATAGCAGATTTTTACATGTCATATTTCATTCTTATATGGCCAGTGACCCTTAATTTTATTTTATTTTTTGTATGCTCTAATAACAAAGGGTAAATCATGAAAATATCAGAAAATACTATCTGACAAAATTTTAGACCCCCGTACCACCTTAAAGACAAGCAACTTTGGGGAAGTAACAATGCTTTTTGGATGAATTTTAGTCAAAACAAATATTTTCATTGGTTAAATTTCAAAAATTTGGTTTCCAATTTTGGTAAATTTCCTGAAAATCTCAAAGACCAGTTGTTTTTCGGAATTCTACTTGCAAACCACAAATTAATGCCTGTATCAAGTCAGGACCATTGCGGTCGACAATTTTGCCGTTGGTTTCCACCTGATTTGTCTTTCTCTCATTGACATTGGCTCTTGTCCACTTTGTTCGATAATTTGTGATATAGGCCAAATTTTAATGAGAGTGGACTGAGTGGTGCGACAGTAGGTTCTGCAGAACCTTTACAAATTTTTAAACAAAGATATTAATTTTCACAAAATATACATATCCTAGTAACAAGTGTAATACTTAATTTATTGGTGACCAAAAAGTTCATTTAAACTCAAAATTTAAGGATCTCGCATAGAAACTGAGGTCAAGGTAAAGACCAGATAATGACAGACAACAATGTATGATCCAAGACAAACCTACAAAGCCTTATTTCACTGATTTATTACTTGCAGATTCTTGCAATCATCATGATCATGTAACACATCTACTCACTGATATTTAACAAGATCAATCAAAGTGAAGATCAAATCCATAAAAGCACCACCCTAAAAAAAGCTTTGTCAGCTAGGCAAGGATTCCCAATCTGGAAAATTTGCCCGATCCGGAAATGTTACCTGACGGGGAAACAGCAAAATCTTAAAAAATAGAACAGGATGTAACAAATGTATCCCGATTTGGCAACAGAAGGGAGAAATGACTTGTTTTATGCTATAAGGAGTAACAAGCAGATATTTATTATACCTATAAGATGTAGACAATAATATTTTCATGAAATAAACTGGACAAAATAAAGGGTGCACTGTGGAAATTTTTTTTCCTATGTTAACTTAAGCACATGAAAATGATGAAATTAATGATAAGAAAATCTCTTATATTTTCCTCTTTATACATATTTATAATAAAACATTGCCATGAGTTTCTGTTGATACAAAAAACACTTGATTTGTAGAGCAACAGGGGGAAAAGAGAGCAATAAAATATAAATATTTCAAAGTTTCCCAATCGGGATAAAATTTCCTGATTGGGAAAAATTGGTTAAAAATATACCGGTACATGACTAAAATTTTGATTTCCTAGAAGAAAAAAATTCTACTTTTATGCCCTGCCCATGAATGTGGAAGGGGCATATAGTGTTACCCTTGTCTTTTTTCCTTCCGTATGTCCGTACGCCCGGTTAAGTTTTGCTTTAAGGTATTACATTTCTTGGAAACTGTAACTGTAAGGTATAGAACATTGATATTAGGTCAGTAGGTACATCTTTGATAGTACTACATAGTTCACTTGGCAGTTTGATTCTTTGACGTACGTTTTACACTTCAGTGACTTTGGTTAAGTTTTGCATTAAAGTCCATTTCTCAACAACTACACATTATAAGACAATGATGTTTCATTAAAATAATTGCCTTGATGAGTACTATCCAAATCATTGACAATTAGGTGCTTTTGACCTACATTTTACGCTTCAGTGACTTTGGTTAAGTTTTGCGTTAAAGTCCATTTCTCAACAACTACACATTATAAGACAATAATGTTTCTTCAAAATAATTGCCTTGATGAGTACTACCCAAATCATTGACAATTAGGTGGCTTTGATCTTCATTTTACGCTTCAGTGACTTTGTTTAGTTTTACGTTAAAATCCATTTCTCAACAATTACATGTTATAAGACAATGATGTTTCAACAAATTAATTGTCTTGATGAGTACTACACAAATCATTGACAATTAGGTGGCTTTGACCTACATTTCAAGCTTCAGTGACTTTGGTTAAGTTTTGTGTTAAAGTCCATTTCTCAACAATTACACATTATAAGACAATGATGTTTCATCAAATTAATTGTCTTGATGAGTACTGCCCAAATCATTGACAATCAGGTGGCTTTGACCTACATTTTACGCTTAAGTGACTTTGGGTAACTTTTGCATTCAAGTCTGTTTTTCAACGACTATGTATTGTAGCATCATGATATTTCACTGAAACATTCATCTTTAGAAGAACTACCTGTTTCACTAACAACTGGGTGTCCATGACCTACATTTTATGCATGAATGACTTCGGTCAAATTATGAGTTCAGATCGATTTCTAAACAACTTCACATTATAAAACAATGTTGTTTCAGCAATTTAATCATCGTGATCAGTACTTCCAGAATCATTGACAGATAAGTGACTTTGTCCTATATTTTTTGTTTGAATGACTTAGGTTATCTTTTGCAATAGATTTATTAGTGGGGCATCTGTGGCTTACAGACACATTTTCTAGTTTACTCTTAGAATACATAGAGCAAATGATGATTATGTTGTCACATTAATCAAGCTGCTATTATGAAAAATACGGAGACTTTCAAACGTGAGACTGGTTTCCTGATTGGGAAAATTTTCCCAATCGGGATACTTTTTCACTTGTCCATTAATTTGAAATTTAGTGGCACCAGGTTAATATAAAGTCACAATTTTGGATAGAATTTAAAAAGCATCAACTTTAGATTCAACGTCATACAGTTTAGGACCTGCACTATAAACAATGAAAACAATTGTATCCATATTGTTCAAATCAGATGTTCTTTTTATGATCTGGTAAAAAATAGCCATTGTGCACCTTTTATTTTTTTCAGTTTATTTCATCAAAATATTACTGCCTCCATCTAAGAGGTATTATAAACTTTCGCCTATGACCCTTTATAGCATAAAAAGAGGCAATTCTGCCTTCTGTTGCCAAATCGGGATACTATATGTTACATCCTGTTCTATTTTTAGACTTTGCTGTTTACCCATCGCATAACATTTCCCGATTGGAAAATCCTTGCTTAGCTGTTTGTACAGCCTGGTAGTAGTCTACAGGTCAATATCTTTGACCTACCACTAATTTATTGAGACAGTTATCTAATATCAAATGTTAACATTGTCAGTAGACCATGCAATTGAGTCAAAACCTATATGCCTTACAACTTGCTTTTCTTGAAAAATAAAATATGGTCACTATGTGATGAAATTGAAGTCAAGGTGGAAAGACAATGGCCAGTCAGTCATTTACTACTCAAGACCAAGCTACATTCCAAATACCAATGCCCTACCAATCTTAAGAAAATTATCTATCTAGAAAATTTAATATGGTCACTAACCATGTGGGTTTTTCTAGCATTCCACAGACTCCAGTGAAAGGAGTCTTTCCAATGAAAATTATTTCAAAATTGTGCAAAATTTCTAAAAAATGTACTTACCTCAAAATTTTGGTTCTCAATTAAATGACTTGATTTTGGCATTAAAACCTCCTTAAAACTCCCTTTTCCCCAAATACTCTAATAAACCCTTTAACCATGAAATTAAGGTCAAGGTTGAAAGCCATATAGCCAGTGATTTTCTTCCTGTACAAATTTTGGCCTACAACTCATTTTTCCAATCTATACATAGAGATTCCAGACTGCAAATTTAAGGTAAAAACACTTCCTAAAGTGATCAATTTCAATGTCTTTCTGTATCAAGAAATAATTCAGTTTTATATTTATTGTTTATTGGTTGGTTAGTTCATCAAATTTTGCTTCAGTAAAAGATTCACATTGTTTTTCCAATTTGAATGATTTACCTGCTAATTTTCATAATGGCTTGGGACCCTGGCACCTGTTCCAAATGAGAAGGAAATCATTGATGGCAGGCAGTCACAACTGTACTACTCCAAACAAACCTACATACCAAATGTCATTGCCCTATCACTTGCAGTTATTGAGCAGAAAAACTTGATATGGTCAAAAGACCATGAAATTAAGGTAAAGTTCAAAAGTCTTATGGCAGAGGGTTATGTACTACTCAATAGTGACCTGCATACCGAATATCATTGTCCTTCCACTTCAGCTATTAAATACTGATCTAATCAGAAAACTGCAACAACTTTCAATAAAAGTTGTGAATTCAAGGTCAAGGTCAAAAGTCAAATAGAAGACATTCATACGCTACTCTAGGGCAACCTACATACTAGGTATTATTGCTATAACACTTACAGTTATTGAGAAACAGGTCGGACAAAATTCCTTGGACTATGAAATTGAGGTCAAGGTCAAAACCATTTGACAGACTTTCGTGTATTACTCAAGACCAACCTATAAACCAAATTTTTATTATTGATCTTTAAGTTTTTAAAAACAAAATAAACCTGTTCATTCAACTGTGAAACGGGTCAAGGTCACATGATTTTGTGACAACTAGTTAGGGCCTGATAAAAGCTTATCATGGACCAAATATGATGTTTTTTTTACATACGAAGTTCTCAAGAAATATTGCAAAAAAAGTATACTTTCAGTGATTAAGTAATCATCAAAACCATAATAGGCATAAATATTCATGTAATTAAAACCCCATGAAGAAACTTTGGACCCATTTCATTGGTATAATAGATTAACAGGGTTTTAATCCTGATTTACACCAGGTATCCTGATCCAAATTGTGTGGAGAAATGCTACTCCCGGGCATAGTATCATAATTTTTTTCTTTGATGTTTTGATCCCATCCCATGAAGCAATGTCCTCATCAAAACATCAAAGAAAAAATATGATCCAAATCCAGCGGGGCAAACATTTCTGAACAGAATTTGGATCAGGATAAATCACTGGAGAAATAGACATAAGATTATGAATTTTATGTTTGGGCTGTTCCAATCATCATCTTGTAATGGTACAGAACATAGACCTTGATTTTAGATTTCATTTTTCCTGCATTTTTGCATCTTCCAAGTCAAGTGAAATTAATTGATTGCAACAACTAACTTTTAAAGATGTCATTTCTGTAGAAATTATACATGTAGACAACACATTTGAATGATAATCTTTTAGAATATGATTAGCCTGAGTCTAGACAAGCTCATGAGATTTAAGCTATGAAGGATGTGTATAGTTGTACACGATGGATCTGTCCATATGACACAGAAGTTTTTCTAAAGTGCCCATAGAAACATTATTATTGTTTTATTAAAAGAACTGTCAAAGAAAATTCCTTAGGACTACTGGTAACCAAAAAAAAATCTCTAAGGAAATGAAGTTTAAAGAACTACAAATGTACAAAAGACTCTTCAGGCAGAATTATTTCTTAAAACATGACAGCATTATACATTAGGACACAATTTTATTATTGAGAAATAGCTGGAACTGATCAAATCAATACCTACCTGTCGTCTTGACCCTAGCTTGCTTTTATAAAAGGTGTTTATGTTTCTATTTTAGAATAAAGAATGCGGAAATATGTAGAAGAAAGATCTGGTATGCTAAAAACTGGTATTAAAGCTGTACTGGTATTTGAAGTAGTTTTGTTTGCTGGTTCTTACTTTTTATGGAAGTCACTGAATAACTCGCAAGGTAACAGGACCAGATTTTCTGTTATGTAGTAAAATTAATTACTTACATGTTATGTATATAACCAAGAAAATACATCTAAAATACCAATTTGATGAATTTGATTATGGCGGATTTCCTGGCTCATTAACATATTATATTTGCAATTCTTCAATGAACATATCAATATTCCTCAAGTAACGCCTATAACAACTCCTTCAAAACTCCTGTCTTTTATTTGTCAATCAATGAATCAACCCTGAAGGGGTTAACCTTGATACTCCAGGAATGACAAATTGGTTTACAATAGAATTCTTTAGAGCATTGATTGGTTGATTGACAAATAAAAGACAGGAGTTTAGAAGGAGTTTTATAGGTGTTAATTGAGGAATGTTGGTATGTTCATTGAAGAATTGCAAATATAATATGTTAATGAGCCAGGAAATCCGCCATAAAATGCTTAATACTGTCTGTAATAACATTTCAACTGTACCCAGTGAATACATAGAAAAAAAAAATCATTGAAAGGCAAAGACGGTTATACTGGGTCATCAGTCCTACCAGCAATAGCCCAAGAGGACTTCAGAGTTTAGCTATATCCGTCCATCAGTCAAGCATCAGTTTCCCTTTTTTCCTGAACACTTGGAGATAATGGTCTGATATTTGGTATGTGTGTGAGGCATCATGAACTCCAGAACAAGTTCTAGTTTGGTTCCAGTCCACTGATCATACCCCCACAAATGAAGTTGAGGGGGGTATATAGGAATCACCCTGTCTGTCTACACTTCTCGTAAGCGCAACTCATCTTAAAACACTGGAAGAATTTTGATGAAACTTTACACAAAGGAAGGACACTATATGGAGATGTGCACGAAGAAATATAATTATTTTCTGAAACCAGAAAGGGGAGATAATTCAACTTTGTCTTTTCAATACTGCCATCTGCACTGATTACCTCGTAGGTGCAACTCCTCTCATACCACATGAAGGATTTTGATGAAACTTTACCTAAAGGAAGAAGACTATATGGAGATGAAGGAATAAAAAGGAGATAATGCAACTTTGATTTTTCGATTCCATCTTCACAGATTGCCTCATAAGTTCAACTCTTTTTTAAACCACTTTCTGATGAAAGTCTAGTGTTGGGAATCAGATAAAAAAAATCATAATCTATTAATCGGATGTACCTTCCTATTCGATTATCGATTAAAATCGGCAATTTTTATAGTGCTTATAGAGTTTAGTTTTAACCATGTTTGCTGTGCTTTTGTATTGCACGAATTCAAATATGTTGATTTTCACTGTGAACAATTTTAAACAATATTTATTAAGAAAGTTCCACTTCTGACAAACAATTTTATTACTATTCTTCACTCATTCAAGTGTTATCAGACATAAAAAATACCTTTTCTCGAAAAATGTTTATTTTTTTGCAAAATTTAACTGGCATCCCATTATCGATTATTGAACATAATACATGTAATCGATTAATCAATTTCATGTCGAAAATCAATTGATCATTGATTATAGTCGGTCATCGGAACATCACTAGATGAAACTTTATACAAAGGAAGGACACTGCATTTGAGATGTGCATGAACAAATATAATTATTGTGTGAAACCATTAAGTGGAAATACTTTTAATTTAACTTTTTATTGATTCCTTCTACAATGATTTTTTGGACTTGGAAAATTTTTCATAGAAATAATTCAAAAGGTAGATATTTTGAAATAAATCTGTGAGAGAGAAACACTTTTTTCATTTTGATCCTCTTTAAAAGTTGTTTTCAAAGTGTAATAACGAAATTTCTTAAATGCTTTTAATTTTTGTGTAAAATGTCAAAGAGGCCAGACAGGGTGAATTATATTTTTGTCTGACTTTGATTGAATATTTTCATTGGAACCTTTGTGAAAAGTTATTATTATGCCCAGGCATATTGTTTTACCCTCGTCTGTCCGTCTGTCGGTATTTCTGTCCGTCCGTCCATATGTCAGTCCGTCTGTCTGTCCCATCTCTGATAAGCTGCTTTTCCAAATAGCTCCTCCCACAATATTAATGCCACATTTATTTAACTTTGCATAGTCATTAGGCATGGTTTGAAGATATGCATATGGTCATGGTTTAAATTTTGGCCAAAATTTGTGATTATGAGGGGTAGTTGAACTTGGCCATTTTATCGAAATAAGCATCCTAGAACTGTTATTTCCGACAACAACTCCCACAATATTAATTATAGTATAGCTAATTGACCGTTGTGAATATCAATAAAAATGTCACGAGTGCCGAACAACGCAGAAGAATTAAACGAGTTGCGAAACTGTTCCACAACGAGTTTAATCCACTGCATTGATCGACACGAGTGACATTTTTATGCCCCCAGATCGAGGATCGGGGGCATATTGTTCTTGTCCTGTCTGTGTGTGTGTATGTGTGTCTGTCTGTGCGTCCGAAACTTTAACCTTGGCTATAACTTTTGAACTATTAAGAATAGACTTATCATACTTGGCAAGTGTATAGATCTAGTCAAAAGGAACATTGATATGCAAGAAAAAATTAGATCAGGTCAAAGGTCAAGATCACAGAGGTCAAAATGTAAAAATTTCATTTTCATATTTTTTGTATGTAAAGTAGGGATGTCAACGAGTACTCGAATACTCGAGTATCGTTCGGTAGGTACGAATATCGAGTACCTAATTAGTACTCGAATACTCGGCATTAAAACCATTCTCTTTGTTAATACGACTGCCTCCGTATTTCAGAGCATTACGCTTTAAAACATAATAAACACGTTACTGCCACCTAGATAGACACTATTAATCAGCATAATATTTAAACATCTAAAGAAACATGTAATCAGTTTATGCTACTTAGAATTCAAAAGCAAATATATCCCCAAATACTTTTTTGATCATGATAAATTTCTTACAAGCGATTTCTGTATTAACAAAAACAAAACTGTGTAAAAGCGAAACAGTTTTGAATTTTCAATTTCATTTTCTTAAAAAAAATAGTAAATAAGAAATGCCTTTTCACACCAAAATGCAAAAATGATGAAAAAGAATGAAAACGGAACCCTAAATGTCAAAACAAGTGTACGACATGGGCAGAAACGCTGAAAATAAAACAAACTTTGAACATACCAATCTTTGCAGACTTTTCTTTTCGTACACGTTAGAGCACATTTATTGCTGTTGCTTAAAATAAATTTTTATTTGAATATCTTCTTGCTTTATATCGACATTTCAAATTAAAATGATACATACAATGAATCGATTTAACTAAAATAATATATACATGCACCTTAGCAGCCAGATTGTTACCTTAAGACACATTTGTGGCTCAATAGTTCTTTTGAATAAACAGGCTTCTAATATTTAAAAAGCCGAGAAATGTATACTTTGTTATTATATAGATTTTCTATTCAAAAACCGAGATTTTAGATGCAGATTATTTTTTTTCATTTCAATACGCCAGTTGGTTACTTGACGATGACATTGAAGAGATATTGTGACGTCGCTTCATTAAGACGTCATCCGTTGACTAGAAATCCTTTATTTTGACTTGTGACAATATGACATTTATTTAACTCAGAAAACTTGATAAATCACCGATATCTTTATAATAAAGTAACATTTATTTTACTTTGCACAGTGATTAGGCATTGACTGAAGATGTGCATATTGTCATGGTTAAGATTTTGGCCAAAATTTGTGATTTTGAGGGGTAATTGAACTTGGTCATTTCATCCAAATGTGCTTTCTGGAACTGTTATTCTGGACAAATACTCCCACAATATTAAAGCAACATTTATTTTACTTTGCACAGTGATTAGGCATGGATTCAAGATTTGCATATTGTCACAATTTAGATTTTGGGATAAATTTGTTTTTTGTGGGGTGTACTGAAAGGTTGATTCTGGATAACTCCTAATTGTTAATATCAATAGGCTGTTTGAGATATGCAAGTTAAAGTTCTTGAAATTTGTTTATCAAGTGCCTAGAAAGTAGATTTCCATGTTTTATATCCAACTGCCGGGGCATCATATGTGTCTTACAGACACAAACAGAGTAGCTCAATTTAACCCACTACTTGAATATAAGCGCACCATGGAAAACATTTAATAATGGCAGCGAGGGCATTTACTCTCTCTAGTTTGAGGATTATCTCATTTTCTTGTATTGTGTCCACACGCACGTAAATATGCACTTACCATAATGATTCAGGTTTTAATGAGGGGGGTATATCTGGCTGCCAATTGGCGACAGCTCTTGTTTTTTGACTAGTTTTTGGTTAAATAGAAGTTTTCTGGACTTTATATCAAAACTGTTTTTTTTAGCCGATGCAGTTACTAATCTACCAATACTTGTTTTGTTTAATTTTTAGTATGTGAATCTACCACAAGGAGTTAAAGATCAAGTTCAAGCTTGGTTCTTGTTTGCTGATTTTTTTTGGGCGTTATGGGCCTTGGACTGGGAAAAATTTTTGTGAAATAGCAGTTTTTAGCTCACCTGGCCTAAAAGGCCATGTGAGCTATTGCCATCACTATGCGTCCGTCGTCCGTACGTCAACAATTTCAAACATCTTCTCCTCTGAAACCTCTAAGCCAAATTAAACCAAACTGGGCCTGAATCATCATCAGGGTATGGCTTCTCAAACTGATGTTCAGTTTGTCCCTCTGTGGAACAACATGGCCGCCTTTGCTAAAAATAGAACATAGGGGTAAATTGCAGTTTTTGGCTAATAACTCGAAAACCGTTACAGATATCAAAAATCTGATGTGGGGATAAAAATGATCAGCATGATGAGATCTATCCTCTGTGCAATTTTGAAGAAAATCTGAAAACCCATCTCGGAGTTATAGCCCTTTTTCCGTTAAATTTTCAAAATTTTTGCATTTTTTATTTTTTATTTCAAAAAGTGTAACAGATAGAGGTCAAGTGTAAATTGCAAAAATGTTCAGCATATCAAGATCTACCCACCCTGAAATTTTGAAGAAAATCCATAAACCTTTGTAGGAGTTATTGCCCTTTTTTCACCGAATTTTATTTCAATGAAATTTGGTTTCCAAATAGATATTGATGTTGCGACTTCAAAACCGGTATTGAAAATTGTTTGTTGACTGCCATTTTCAAAATGGCCGCCAAAAAAGGTGGGGATATTCAACATTGTCCGATTTCAATGAAATTGAGTTCCCAAATAGATATTGATGTTGCGACTTCAAAACTGGTGTTGAAAATTGTTCCTTGACCGCCATTTTCAAAATGGCCGCCAAAATAGGCGTGAAAATTCAACATTGTCCGATTTCAATGACATTTGGTTTCCAAATTGGTCTTGATATCGTAACTTTAAAACTGATGTTAAAAATTATTCGTTGACTGCCATTTTTAAAATGGCCACCAAAAAAGGTGGGAAAATTCAACATTGTCCGATTTCAATGAAATTTGATTTTCAAGAAGATATTGATGTTGCGACTTCAAAACCAATGTTGAAAATTGTTTGTTGACTGCCATTTTCAAAATGACATCTTGACTTCAAAACTGGTGTCGAAAGTGGTCCTTAGCAAGAACATTTTTGTCAAAAAAGCCCAACAAAGAAATTTAGTAAATCATGATCAGACTTTAAAAACAGTTCAAGATATTGGAGTGTTTGAGCTAAGAAAGTTTGAGAAACTGAAGATCAACTGTATAACTTACAATGTTACCTTGATTGTGGCAGCTGAAGCCAGGTGAGCGATACAGGCTCCTGGGAGCCTCTGGTTAAGATTTTTTCTAAACTGTTGCAGATATTGGCCATATATCTGGTATATGCGACTACCTTTATTAGTTAAAGATGAAAATTCTTTTTTTTTTCAGGGCTTCTGAATTTGACCGAAGGGGAATTAATGTTTGTGCTCTGTCTGTCCACTTATTTTGGTGTTTACAAAATTTTGGAGTTACATTTGCAGCTGATATGGGAACATGTATTGGTATGCAATACTCTCAGAAGGTTTTTTTCATTGTTTTTCATTTCACAAGTTCCTGCCTCGGAGGGTGGTTATTTGCGATTGAAAATTGAAATAACATTCAATCCAGATTCATAGTTTTCATTTCTGATGGAATGATTTTATTTCTCTAAAGTACATGCATGGTTCCTCCCTGTAAGAGGGTGTAAATGCCCGTTATCGTTAACCGTCAAACACCTCTTTTCAGCTATTGTTAGCATCAAAGAGATCAAAATTTTACTGTAAATTGTTATAGATATATAAGCTTGATTCGTGAAATTACTTGAATTGCGTATCATTACTTTAAGAAAAAACATATCGTCATTCGTCAAAACAATTTAGTAAAAATATCTTGCAAATTTATCGTGAAGGCATTAATATTACCGTTAACCTCATTTGGCCTAATTTTTTAACATGAACCATCATTGGGGTACATCCATTTCACCCTCCTATAACACTGTATGTAACAACACTCGATATTGGTACTATCGAAGCAGACAATGGATATTGCATTAACTGAGTGAAGGTGAAAAATCACACTTTTATTATATTACATCTTATATTTATGACCCAAAATGTGTTTGTTGATCGCTGGGATAAAAATATAGTTCACAGTAATCGTATTAACATTAGAGTAAAGCAAGTAAATAGCTAGGAATAATAGAGATGAGAACATTTTGCTTAGTACTGGCAAAATGTTCCAATGTGATTTTTTTTTTCCAAATCAAACAATTTTTAAGGCTTGTTGTGTTAAAAAACACACCCTTTAGTTCAATAATTTCACCCTTAGATTTAAATTAAACAAATCAATATCTCAACATTTTCCCTTGTATTTCAGACATATAAATTGTACAAATATCTCCAATTATTTTACACTGAGGGAACCCCAGGATATAGAAATAGGACCCAGTATTCCAGGCTGCGGGGTACAACCCCTCCAAAACTGGATGTCCGGGGTTGTGTGGGATGAATAAATACACAACCCATCTTTCGGATGGGATGTAAACTCAGGTCCATGTGTTGGAAGAAATGCCACGCTTTCTGCACATTTAAGAACCCTTGTAGCAAGCTCTTTTTGTGTGGTCCGTAGGTGATTGGCTACAAGGCTAAATTCTCTGCCCCTGTCGATTTCCCCCTACTTTTCCAGTGGCAGTCAGAATTTCCCGTCCCATGACCCTTTCCACACCCCAAAGTGATTATTTATTAACAAACTTGTTCTTGTCTTGATATAGCTGAAATATTGCTCAGTAGATGTTTAACAATATTCAATCAATCAATCAATCAATCCAATTATTTTTTTTTATATATTTCAGACTTGCGATACAAGTTGTATAAGATGTCACCGATGATTTTAGAAGGTAAGATTACAGGTACAAATAATGGGATCTTTATCCACCAGAAAGCTTGCATTTTATCAGTGTATTATTGTTGGTCTTGCATAATGTTCCTAGAACACATGAAAATGGCATTAGTCTGTTGCATTAAGTTGACCTTTGTACACAAATAATCTTTACTTTCAACCAGCAGCTGATTGGACTAAGCCTATATCACTCTTATGAAAAATAAATCTAAATGATTCAAGCAAAAATATAATTGTTGTAATCTGAATATTGTTATTCAATAAGATTTAAAGTTTAAATATATATATATATATCTGTCCTGTAAAGCTCAATTGGATTTTCTTCAGTACCTAGTTGATCGAAATGTTTAATCTGAAAATATGTACTGCACTGACAGCATATGAAATAAAGCACTGAAATACCAGGCAAAATTGGTAAAAAATCAGAAATATTTTTATCAAAGTTTTTTCAAGCTGTCAGAATAGTTTAAGAAAAAAATATCATAAATATGTTATTTCAATTTAAATGTTTATTGTAAAAAGCTTTTTAAAGTTAATTTGTCTCAATTCAGCTCATTATATGAAATGACCTACATATATTTTTTCAATGTTATGATTTGATCTGAACAGATGAGACATAAGTTGTCAAAATGGCCATATACAGAAAATGAATTTACAATAACATAGGATTTTGTTATTTATGTTTTTCCCCAAATACTGCTTTATGATTTCCATAGAATTCCGCAAACAGGTTTTGGGACATGCAAGGGGGCAGGGCCCTTTCTGACTTTGTCAGTATTCTAGTTGTATTTTACGGAAGAGTTAGGTAATTGCATTCAACAAAATTAAAGATCAGAATATCTTGCACTTATGTGACAAATTCTACATCTTTTACCTTAATTTGTTTCGCTGCATTCCATTTTGGAAATGACCTAATTTCTCATACTCTTTGAAGATATCCTATATCTAGAACCTATTGTTCTCATGATACTTTAAGTCTTTTTCAATTGAGATATATCACAGTTGAACACTATCTCATAGGACACTGTTATGTTTAACACTTTCACAAATTTCAAAACCCTTTACAAACAAATAGATTTAGATATAGAAATTGTGACATTTACCTTCTATTTCACTTTATAAAAAAATACTTTATTTTTCTACAGGCTATTATAAAATTGGTGATATGTATAAAAGTGATATGCGTGAATTTGATAAAGAAGCCTGGAGAATTAAGTGACTTAATCAACAAATCAAGCTTTTTATGGGACTTTCATACAGTTTTTACAATAAAGACTATACTGTGATTTGACTATTGAATATGAATGACAGAACATTTACCAATAATGGAGAGTATAAGTGTTATGTTAATTCAAAAAATTGCCAACATTTGACAAGAGAAAGTGAAGATTTTCTATTTACATTGGAATTCCATGTCAAAAAGTATGTTGGTTAGCAAAATTAAAACATGCAAAGCAATAATTCTTACTTAATTACAGTACTTAACCCTAATAAGCATGAAACTGTCTACACTAGACCTAACACTCGAGAAAGTATATTTTTGCAAAAAACTAAAATGGTCACTGAACTGCAAATTGAAGTCAAAATCAGTTAGGATATTGCAGACTATACTTTACATTTAGACCAAATAACCTACCATATCATTTCTCCTGCTACATACAGTGCACCCTTGAGAGCTTGTCATTCACCCCAGCCATGGTTGACATACACAGTCAAAATAACGCCAAAGTTTAAGGGTTTAATTTTCAAGTTTGGTAATAGACCTTGACGTTATATTATCCAAAGACAGTCTTTTTTTACAATGGCATCTAATTTTGATGAGGTCCAGACTTACTGTCTGCTTTCTTGATGGGAACCATCCTCGGACCATTGTGCCTAAGTTTGGTTCCAAATAACCTAGTACTTTTAGGAGAAGATGTTTGAGGATTTTTTCGTATATGGATAAAATGCTGACTTGCCGGAAACATTTTAAAAAGTGGACCTCTCAATGATGATTGTGATAAAGTTTGGTTCCAATTGACTTTGTTGTTTCAGAGGAGATCTTTGAATGCTTTCCCCTAGAATCCATTGTTAAAATATGTTCCCCAATGGCAGCCATCTTAGATGTGGTGCGGTCTTACCGAACACATTTTTGAAGGGCAAACTAAGGACTATTGTGACCAAGTTTGGTTCCAATTGGCCAAATACAAGTAGTTTCAGAGGAAAAGATCTTTGAATATCGGTTCCAATGTTTAACTAATTTCGCCGCTGACAGCTATCTTAGATTAGTTGCATACTGTTCAAAACATTTTTAGTTCGCCTCAACTGGGACTATTGGAGTCCTCCTTCTGCGTCCGCATTTGGGTAAATATCTTGTTAATTATGCAGGGTAGGGTCATCAAACTTTGCATG
>MJUU01009152.1:146463-156924 GCA_002080025.1 Modiolus philippinarum
TGCATGCATCTCTGATGGTAGGTCAGCATCCAGGCAAAATTAGGTCACTTTGACCTACATTTTCCGCTTGAGTGACTTACATTCAAGTTTACGTCTGAGTTCAGATCTCGGTCACTGTACATGGTGGGATGATCATCTAACCTTGCACATGCATGCATCTCTGATGGTAGGTCAGCATCAAGGCAAAATAAGGTCACTTTGACTTACATTTTCCGCTTGACTGACTTACATTCAAGTTTAGGGACAGGTTCAGATCTCGGTCACTGTACATGGTAGGATCATCTTACCTTGCACATGCATGCATCTCTGATTGTAAGTCAGCATCCAGGCAAAATTAGGTCACTTTGACCTACATTTTCCGCTTGACTGACTTACATTCGAGTTTACATCCAAGTTGATATCTTAGTAACTGTACACGGTATGATCATCTAACCTTGCACATGCATACATCTCTGATGGTAGGTCAGCATCCAGGCAAAATTGGGTCACTTTAACCCACATTTTCTGGTTTAGTGACTTACATTCAAGTTCTTGTCAGGGATCAGATCTCAGGTACTTGGTAGGATCATGTGCATGTGCAAGCATCTGTGATGGTAGCTTGGCATTCAGACAAAATTAGGTCACTTAAACCTACATTTTACGCATGAATGACTTACATTAATGTATACATCCGAGTTCATAGCTCAGTAATTGTACATTGTTGGTTCAGGTAACCTTGCATATGCATGCAATTTTGATAGTATGTCGGCATCCAGGCAAACTTTGGTTGCTGCGACAATGTGCCAAAACGAGGCGAACTTTGTAATCGTTGATTACCTATGTTTTTAAGAGGACCACCCAAGGACAATTGTGACCAAGTTTTGTTCCGATTGACTGCAGAGGTTTCTGAGAAGATCTTTGAATGAAAAGTTTACGATGGATAGACAGACTATAGACACCAAGTGATGGCAAAAGCTTGCACTAGATATAGCCAGGTGAGCTGGAAATATAGTCAGCATAACAATGTCCATGCAATTAAAGAAAAAACAAGAGATAAGAAGCAGTTGGGTTAATCCCCTCACCCATTTCTTGTTTGTTTTAATAGTATCATTAGCAGGTCACAAAGTTGTACTATTCCAGATAAGGCCTGAAACACAAACTTAAATTTTGAGCAGTCATGCATGAAATGTTAGTTACGGTGACCTTATTTAAAATAGGAACCTTGTACTATTTTACAGATGCATCTAAATGACAAAATATTAAGTTAAAGTATCAAAGATCCAGACTGTAACAAAAATTCAACATAAGTCACTCATGCATGAAATGTAGGTCAGAGTGTCCTAATTTCATCTGGAGCTTCAGAACTATTGCAAGATGCATCTACAGACAAAATATTATTCCTGTAAGAGTTTAAGTATCTGAGATCTGGATGCTTACAAAAACTTTAACCTGAGTCTCTCATGCATGAATTGTAGGTCAAAGTGACATAATTTTTTTTCTAGAACTTTATGACAATACAAGATGCATCTACAGACAAAATATCATTCCTTCAAGAATTGTATTATTCGAGGTATTGACTTTTAGAAAAACTTTGACCTTAGTCACTAATGCATGAAGTGTAGGTCAAAGTGATCTAATTTTTAGCTCGCCGGGACCAATGTCTGGAGAGCTATTGTCATACCCTTGGTGTCGTTGTCAGCAAAACTTTAACCTTGCTTGTGGAATGGACATCATAAGAGCTAGAGTGTATATATTTGTCACTTGACTTTCTTGTGATGAGAGCTTTCTTGTGGTACCATACTCGTGGACATTTTGACCTTGATCTTGCCCCTAGGGCAATTGTTAAAGAATTTAAACATGGCCTATAGAAGGTAGGCTTTTAGTGGTAGGGTGTTCATATTTGGTATGCGACTTTCTTGTGATGTAGAGCTTTTTGTTGGTACCATATTTGTAGACATTTTGACCTTGACTTTGCCGTGGGGCAAATTTTAAAGAACTTAAATCTTGCTTCTAGAAGTTAGACATTTATTGGTAGGGTGTTCATATTTGCTATGCAACTTCCTTATGATGTTAGCTTTTTGACAGCACCATATTTTTAGACATTTGATCTTGACCTTGCCCTGAGGCAATTTTTTAAAAACTTAACGTTGCTACTAGAAGTTAGTTGTTTAGTGGTAGGGTGTTTATATCTGATATGTGACTTCCCTGTGATGAGAGCCCTCTGGCAGTACCATAGTTGTAGACATTTTAACCTTGACATAGCCCTGAGGGTTATTAAAAAAAACTTGAACCCTGCTTATAGAACTTATTCCTTTGGTGGAAGGAGTTCCTATTTGGCATGTGACGTCCTTATATCACATTTAAAATGTTTAAAACTTTACAATAACAATTATGTATTGTTTCAAATTTATTGTGCATTGAGGTCACTCTAATTCCCAGCTAGCTATGTTGTCTTCTGACAACTCTTGTTATCTGAAGTTTTGTGACTATACAAGATGCATCTACAGACAACTTATTGTTCTTCTAAGAGTTGTAGTATCTGAGATAGCTTACAAATACTTTAACCTGAGTATCTCATGCATGAAATGTAGGTCTAATCCACTTATTTTATAGGTCATCCTCAAGGAATTTTCAAGATGCATCCAGATAAGACCTTGTTAATCTAATATTTCTTACTCAAAACATACATGGTCTTAGGGACCGACCATTTAACTTGAAGGGGGGGGCTATGGTTTGTTTCTAAAAAAATATTTTGGATCTGATTTTATGTGAAAAAAATATTTTGGCTGCCAAAATGATGAAAAAAAAATTTCTGATTGAGGCTTTCGGCCCAAAAAAATAATGTTAATTTTGAAAAAAAAAAATTTTGTTGATACGCGTGCAGAAAATAAATAATTTGTTTCGCGCAAAGCGCGAAAAAAATTTTCTGTCCAGAGAAAAAAACCATAACCCCTCCCCCCTTCTGGTTAAATGGTCGGTCACTTAGCTTCAAACAGATGGATAGGTCAAATGGTTTATCCCCTCCTAACTTCATTTAGGGAGTGGATAATAAGGATTTGGATACCATGTGACAAAACGGACACAAAACAGTGCTAGGGCCTGTTTTCAGCTTGCTGTTAGGAATGAGCTATGATCATTATTGAAAGCCTCATGGTGATTTAAAGAATACCAATTATTGGCTTTAAACTCATTTTACACAAAAATAACAAGGGAAATTTTGTTTCAACACATTCAAAACAACTTAGCAAGAGAATTTCAATAAAAAATTATCAAAATTTGATGAAAATGAAATTTATCCTATTTGGTCCCTCTATATCGTTTCACTAAAAAAAAAAACAAAAGCCTGAGAGAAATTTTGATAAAACCCTTTTAGAAATAATAAGTTTATGGTTCACAAGTTGTTCATTTGATCAAGATATTCTAAAAATTAAGTTGTGATTTGACTTACAAATATAATGGAGTTCCGAATTAATACATGAATTATTTTTGCTCAGTGAAACCCTAAAATCAGTAAATAAAAACTCTCAAGTATAAGGTGCATAAACAAAATATCTCAGAAGTTTGGTTTAAATCAGACTTGCAGTTATGACAGAGTTGCCAAATGAGCTGTTTTGGCTCATTGAAACTCAAAATTTGTTATCAAACTTTAATTATATTTCTTCTTGCACATCTGCATATTTTTTCCTACATTTGTATCAATTTTCATCAAAATCTTTCAAGTGGTTTGAGAGGAGTTGTGCTAACAAGGTCATCTTTGTATATAAGGAATCATGTCAAATTATCCCCTCTTCATGATGTTGGACAGAACATATAATTCTCCATCCATATCTGCATATTGTGCCCTTCCTTTGTGTAAAGTTTTATCAAAATCCTTGTAGAGGTTTGAAAGGAAGTGTATAACAAGGGAATCTCAAGAGCTGTATCGCTCACCTGGGCCATGGCCGACACATAAGTAAAAATAATCCCAATAATTAAGGGTCTTATTTTTAAGTTTGCTTACAGACATTGATGTTATATAATCCAAAATTAAGCTATGTTCTCCATTGGCAACTATTTTTTATGGGGTGCAGACCGATTGACACCTTTCTCGAAGACCATCTTAGGACCATTGTGCCTCACTTTGGTTCTAATTGGCCTAGTATTTTCAGAGAAGATCTTTGAAAGATTTTCCAGGTTCCAATTGGCCAAGTAGTTTCAGGGGGGATCTTTAAATACATTTCCCCATAGGGTCCAATGCTAAACTATGTTCCCCACTGGCCACCATCTTGGATGCTATGCGGACATGCCAGACACATTTTAGGAAGGAGACCAAGTAAGCACCATTGTGACCATGTATGTTTCAAATTTGCCATGTACTTTCAGAGGAGATCTTTGAATATGTTTCCCCATAGGGTTCAAGGTTAAAACCATGTTCCATGCTGGCGGCCATTTTGGATATGATGCGGACTTGCCGAAAACATTTTTCAAAAGGGGCTACCTAAACACCATTGTGACCAAGTTTAATTCCAATTGGCCCAGTTGTTTCAGAAGAGAAGATTTTTGCATATATTGTCCAATTTGTGACAAAGTTCCCCACTGGTGGCCATCTTAGATAACATGCTGACTCTCTGGACATACTTTTTAGGGACCACCAAAGGACTATTGTAACCAAGTTTGGTTCAAATTTTCACAGCAGTTTTAAAGAAGAAAATCTTTGAATGCTTTCCTATCGGGTCAAATGTTAAAATCATGTTCCCTGCTGGTGGCCATCTTAGATATGATACAGCCTTGCCAGACACATGTTTTAAAAAGGGGCCACTTAAGGACCATTGTGATCAAGTTTGGTCCCAATTGGCCCAGTAGTTTCAGAGGAGAAGATCTTTGAATATAGGGTCAAATTTTCAACAAAGATCCCTGCTGGCAGCCATCTTGGATGACATGTGCACTTGGCGGACACATTTTTAAAGGGGACCACACAAGAACTTTTGTGACCAAGTTTGGTTCAAATTTTTCTAGCAGTTTCAGAGAAGATCTTTGAATGCATTCCCATAGGTCCAATGTTAAAACTACATTCCTCCCTGCAGCCACCTTGGATATGACACAGCCTTGCCAGACACATTTTAGACACACTTTTAAAAAATGGGCCACCTAAGGACCATTGTGATCAAGTTTGGTTCCAATTGGCCCAGTAGTTTCAGAGGAGAAGATCTTTGAATATAGGGTCAAATGTTCAACTAAGATCCCTTCTGGCGGCCATCTTGGATGACGTGCAGACTTTGCGGACACATTTTTAAAGGGGACCACCCATTGACTATCGTGACCAAGTTTAGTTCCAATTGACCCAGTGGTTTCAGATAAGATTTTTGAATGCATTCCCAAAGGGTCCAATGTTAAAACCATGTTTCCCGCTTGCGGCCATCTTGGATATGATACAGACTTGCCAGACGCATATTTTAAAAGGGGCCTCCTAAGGACCATTGTGACCAAGTTTGGTTCCAATTGGCCCTGTAGTTTCAGAGATCTTTGAATAAAGGGTCCAATTTTTTATGTCGGCCATCCATCTTGGATGGCGTGCGGACTTACCAGACACATTTTTTAAAGGACTATTGTGACCAAGTTTGGTTCCAATTGGCCCAGTGGTTTCAGAGGAGATGTTTGAATGAAAAGTTTATGACGGATGGACAACCCTGGCATAGCCAGGTGAGCTAAAAATGAGGTAGCAGAAGGAATCAAAAGGCGAAATTTCATTGTGGACAAAAATTTTATTCCTTAATGAAGAACAACAATAAAAGAATTGTTCCATTGCTTAGCTTTACCATGTATTTGAAGAATTTTGTCTTGTGTGCATTTACTCTTCATTCTTCCATTGTTTATTTAAGTCTAGGGTATGTCGCTCCTGCATGTGAGCTTAATATTTTTCAGTTATGATGTACTTGTACTTCGAGAGAATTTCTCATAAAGTCAAAAGATACACTATCTTTCTTTTTGGCATTTGATTTTTCATTTTTCCAAATGTTCTTCTGAACATCTCTTTATAGTATCAACATCTATGATTTTATTGTGCCAAGTTTTCTTGCAATTGACTCGATGAATGCCCTCTAGTTGTTTATATGTCATGATAGACTTCTTGTCATAAGGATTGATAAGTGTATTTTTCAGGAAACAAATGACAGAATTTGTAAGAACACTTTGCCAGTTAATCCTATCTTTGTTGACGATCTCACATCCAAGGGGTAAATAAAGACATGGATGTAGTGTTGTTCAACTTCTGCCAGAGAATTCTGCTCAAACCGGTGCTGGGGTTTATCAGCAATGCTCAGTAGTTGTAGAAGCCCTCATGTTGACTTCAAGATGAAGAAAGTAGTTGTAGAAGCCCTCATGTTGACTTCAAGATGAAGAACAACAGTGAAAGTGTTGATTAATTGCTTGCTTTAAAGTGTTTAATTTAAAAGCACCTGTTATGCCCAATTTACAAAACAAATCAACTCATCACATAAACTTCAAATGAACAGTAGCATTTCATAAATTCCTGGAAGGGGATCGTATGAATATCCACACATTATGACGAAAAATCCATATACCACATATGACAGCAATCTATTAATAAGTTGCAGAGGTATTGCCTTAACAAGATGATATTATGGTAGCCAAGTGGAGAAACAGTCGAATTCAAATAACTTCCTAAAATAATCTTTGATCAATATGGCTGCACATCATGAAGAATAATCCTACCAAATATGACAGCAATCCTTCAAAGCAGCTTCAGAGGAGTCAAGCTAAGAAGATGATATTTTGGTAGTTTAGTGGTAGTTTAGAGGAAGAATATTTGATGTCAAAACTCCTCCAAAAATTGTTTGACAGGCCATTTATGGACAATTGTGACCAAACTTGGTTTTAATTGGACTAGTTGGTTCATTGAATGTGTTTTCCATAGAGTCTGATGTTGAATTATGTTCCCCGCTGGCAGCTATATTGGATGAGGTATGGACATATCGCATATCTTTTTTGGAAAGGACCATTGTGGTTTATTTGGCTTAAACTTAACTTAGTAGTTTCTAAGAAGATCTTTAAATGTGTTTTCTATTGGGTCCAATGTTAACAAGATGTGTTTGTGAATCACTACATTTGTCCCCAGATTCTACAGTCAAATACAGGAAAATACCCAATTTAACCCCTTTTTGACCTGTGACCTTTTTTTGAATATTTATGTTCCTCTTGACTAGACCTGTACACTTGCCAAGTATTAAAAGTATCTTACACAGTTCAAAAGTTATTTATTTCCTTATTCAATAAAGGGCTACGCTGTGCGCAGCATGATACAACCGCAGCATGCCGAACACTGAAATTTGAACAAGTGTAATTCATAATGAGTGAGGACACAGTAAAGAGCTTGATACTGTAATTAAATGGGCACAATAAAGAGCTTGACCAAGTAATAAGCTGCTAACAAACTAAGGANCCCAATTTAACCCCTTTGTCCTGAAATGGGTGAAACCCCTTTGGGCCTCTTGTTTATTGAAAATGGTTTAAATAAATTGTTTAATGTATCTGTTTAAACATGCTATATGAAACCTACTGAAATCAAAGCTCCGATGGAGCTGAAACTCTAAAGCCCTGCAAATCTACATGTGGCAAAACTTCGTAGTCATCCAAAGAACTGCTGCAAATGTCTGCATGTATTAAGTTCTTCTGTAATACGTGAAAATAATCGGATTGTGTTATTTCGTATGCATGTAGATTTAATGTAAACATATTTTATTAACTAAATCACATATAACAAAATAACATTCAAATAGCACAATACACATTACAAAGACATTTTGACATAGTTAAAAGGATCCGGAAACCATAGCCGAAACTTTGATATAAATCCGTTTCCATAACAAAATTGTTTTACGAAACATAGTTACTCAGAGATTCAAGATTTCAAAAAATATTTTTTCAGTATATAGATATGTGAAAAAAATATATGTCTAAACCAGGTGGATGATAGTGTTTAAGGTGAAAACATGTGAACCATTAATATTCAATGTGAAAAATAATATTTTTACTCAGGACTCAAACTACAGCGTTTAGGTGAATCGTTTGCTACTTAAAATGAACCTTTGTGTTTGAATGAAAAGATTCTGCTTATCTCGGATGCTTAATTCCGCAGATCCAAACAGCAGCAAGTCAGAATCTATAACCAACGGTATTTGAATAGACTGAATAAATCTCTGTCTTATAACTTGGTGGTTTAAACAATAAAGTAAGTAGTGTGAGACCGTCTCGACTTGCCCACATGTACAATAAGGAGCAATAACAAGATTTCGACGATGTAAGTGATAATTTAGACTACTACTTTGCATTCTCAATCGAGCGTGTAGTATTTGACCAAGTCTGGAACCACAATAGTAATATATGGGTTTTACGACACGTTTACTAAGATTCTTTTTTAAAATATTTACAGATCCACTATTTCTTACTCGGTCTGGTAAGAGATTCCAAGTCTTAATAGTAGATGGTAAAAAGTATTCAGAGTACAGGCTCGTTCTTGTCATAAGAAGTGAAACTGCATTCTGATTACGAGTACTATAACCATGAATATATCTTTGTCTACTCGGTATTATGTTTGATAAATACGACGGAACCAATAAGTTTTTCATTTTATAAAACTGGATAATGCGATGACTTTCCCTTCTACCCTTTAGGGACTCCCAACCAGTTTCTATATACAAGTTCTGTTTAGAAGTGAGTCTGGTTCCCCCAGTGACAATTCTAGCTGCCTTCAATCTTGTCTATTAATACAACAGTTTGGTTATCCCATATAATATCAGCATATTCAATAATTGGTCTTATATAAGAAAGATATTTTTGTTCTAGAGTTTTCCTATCAAGCAAAAATTTTAACTTCCTTAAAATATTAATTCTAGTGAAAGCCTTTTTTACTATGACGTCAATATGTTTGTGCCAATTTCCATCATCTGCTAGGATTACTCCAAGATGTTTGTGTTCGTTCACAGTTTCAATTGACGTATCACTCATATATAGAGGTGGGTGAACTGGTTTATTTCTTATACGAGAGATAGTCATTGATTCTGTTTTTAATGGGTTGAAGGTAACCAGCCACGTTTTGGACCACTCGTGGATCTCCTGCAAGTCATTATTTAAAGCTACAGAAGATTCAACCGGGTCATCCACTACAATATAAAGACTAGTATCGTGAGCAAAAAGTTTTATTGTTGACCCAATGTCTGTTACTATGTCATTTATTAGATGAGAAACAGAAGGGGTCCAGAATTGAACCCTGGGGAACACCAGCCCTCACTTCACGCCAGTTAGAATTTTTACTATTTATTACAACTCTTTGGTAACGGTTGCATAAATAATTTTTAAACCATTTCAACATATTTCCCTTAATTCCTATTCTTTCCGGTTTAATCAATAAACCCCTATGCCAAACTCTATCGAAAGCCTTGCTTATGTCGCAGAAAATAACGCGAATTTCCTTACCATCATCAAGTGCACGCCCAAATTCATTTGTCATACTGAGAAGCTGGTTTACGGCAGAATCACCAGCAGTAAATCCGGATTGGTAAGGTGTTATGATACTGAATTCGACAAGATAGTTATGTATGTGCTTAAAAACACAGCGTTCCATAGTCTTACCAAGTATACTAATTAGAGAAATTGGACGGTAATTTTTTACATCAGAAACAGAATTTTTTTTATGGACTGGGATAACGTTTGCATGTTTCCAACCGGATGGAAAAATACAACACGAAAGAGACAAATTAAATAAACGAGAAATGGGACTTTTTAAGACTGCCCTCGCCTCTTTAAGTATCTTTGGACTTATGAGGTCTGGGCCTACAGCTTTTGAAGTGTCTAGCAATTGTAGTGCATCCTCAACGTCTTTTTCGCTGATGAAGACTCCACTAAGTTCGTGTTCTGGTAGAGCCCCAGCTTGCGGAAGAGCAGACTGAGAATCATCCAATTCGCACTGTTTACTAAAGTAATCGTTAAAGAGACGTGCCTTTTCTTCATCGTCCTCGATAATATTATCATCAACTACCAGCGAAGGTACGGAGCGGTCATAATTAGAGGGACCAATTAAAACTTTTACAAGATGCCACCAATTTTTACTACCTTTTGTTTCCTTTAATAAGTCTTCAGATACTTTTTCATAGTACACCCTTTTTGCATTGTTAACTAAGTTATTACACTTGTTACGGACGTGTCTGAATTTTTCCCAACCAGAGGGACGGTTTCTTTTTTTAGCCTTCCTATGTATACGATTTTTATACCGTATATTTTTTTTAACTGAAGCAGTTATCCACGGTGGATCCTTTTTACGAACAGTAATAATTCGGTTAGGAATACAAACATCTACTATATCACTGATGGTTTGTGTAATATTCTCAGTTGTTTCGTCAACATTGCTATCAACAAATTTTGAATCCCAATTTACCTCTGATAACTTATTTCGAAGTAAATCATAATCACCCATATCATATAAATAAA
>MJUU01009152.1:168052-182120 GCA_002080025.1 Modiolus philippinarum
AGAATTTATTTCTACAAATTATTTTGTCAGAAGGACATTCATTGTTAAAAGTTGCTAAATCTATCTTCTTTACTTCTACTCGGGGGCATAAGTGTTTCACAAAACACATCTTGTTGTAATTTAAACTTCACTTCTGTCTTCTACCATTTTCAATATATAAGACTAAATGTAACAAAAAAACGAAAATTTTACGGAAAAGGGGCAATAACTCCAAGATGGGTTATCGGATATTCTTCAAAATTGCAGGGCGGGTAGATCTCACGATGCTGATCATTTTTACCCCGTCAGATTTTTGATATCTGTAACGGTTTTCGAGAAATTTGCAAAAAACAGCAATTTACCCCTATGTTCTATTTTTAGTAACAGTGGCCATGTTGTTTTGTCTACGTACATAAAAATCATAAACTTGAAAGAGCATACCCTGGTGATGATTCAGGCAAAGTTTGGCTAGTATTGGCCCAGCAGTTTCAGAGGAGAAGATCTTTGAATAAAAGTTAACGGACGGACGGACAGACGACGGACGCCGAGTGATGGCAAAAGCTCACATGGCCTCTGGCCAGGTGAGCCAATAAAAGGCTACGCCGCAGCATGTTGACCAATGAAATTTGAACAAGTGTAAACTAAAATGAATGTGGACACAGTAATTTGGTGGACACAATAAGGACCTTGACACATAAATTAACTGGAAACAAACTAGTGAAAATAAAAATTAGCCCTTTTAATCCCTTATTACTAGGATATTGTAAGAGCCAAGAAATTCTGTTGACTATCATCAAGAGAAATCCAAAGAAAAAACTCAGGTTGGAATCCAATGAAAAAAAAAGATTTCACATATTTTGAAATATTGCAATTTGGCCCCTTTGACCCATTATAGCTTGGAAACCGAAGAGCAATACAAAATATACTGCCATATTACTGAAAGCTTACAATGAGAGAAATCAAAAGATAAAAATCCCATCAAAATCTATTGATAAATAAAGACTTCACATATTTCTAATAATTACAATTTTGACCCCTTTAACCCCTTATAGCTCGGAAACGGTAAGAGCTGCATCAAATCCGTTGACATACCACTGAAAGCTTACATGGAGAGGAATCAAAAGAAAAAAAATCCCATCAAAATCTGATGTAAAATAAAGATTTTACATATTTCTAAAAATTGCAATTTTGGCCCCTTTGACCCTTAATAGCTCGGAAACGGTTAGAGCTACGCCAAATACATTGACATACTATTGAAAGCCTACAATGAGAGGAATCTAAAGAAAAAAATCCCATTGAAATCGGATGAAAAATTAAAATTTTAGGTAATCTGCATGTTTGCAATTTTTGCCCCGTTGGGCCCATCATAGCTTGGAAAAGAAATAATTTATCAAAAATCTATTGGTGCAGCGCTATGTTAATTTTTCACAAGGAATCCACTGCAAAAAACTGCATCAAAATGGACTAAAAATAAAATTAAAATGTTTGAAATTCGCCCCTTTTGGGCCCCATTTATCTCGTGAACAGTATATGCCACGTGAAATCCGTTAGCAAACTACTGATTGGAAATTTCCTCAGGAGGACACTGAAAGAAACCCCATCAAAATCCGATAAATAATAAAGATTCTACAGTCAAATATGTGAAAACATGAAATTTTTGGCCCCTTTTTTAAAAACGGGTGGGACGCAATGACCATAACGAAGCCAAGCCTTCCTTTTGTGCCAAGGAACATTGTGTTAAAATTTCATAAGAATTGGTCAACTGAAACTAAAGTTATTGACCAAAAACAATAGTGTCTACAGACAACGACGACACCATACCATTATACAACCTTAAAAATTTTTACGGTTGTATAAAAATGACAAAGTTCAACAATGTGTAGTTTTCTGAAAAAATTTCCAAAATCAAAATCAAAGTACCATGCTCATCTTTGATATGTACACAATCAACCTGCAAAATAAAAACTTCCTATCTTAAAACCTGTAGGAGGAGTTATCCGGACAAATGGTGTACCCACTTGATGACAGACGGACGGATGGACGGACTGACTGACCAGTCAAAAACTATATACCTTCAGAAACTTCGTTGCGTGGGGTATAATAACAACTCAAGAAAAAGAAGAAATATAACTTAAATACACAACCACACACAGACAGGACAAAAACAGTATGCCCCCGATCCTTGATCTGGGGACATAAAAATATGTAAACATGTTCCCACTGGCAGCCATCTTTGATGAGGTACAGACCTGCCTGATACATTTTTGGAAAGGACCATCTAAAAACCATTTGTTTAAGTTTGGTTCTAATTGGACCAGTAGTCTATGACATGATCTTTGAATGTGTTTTCCATAGGGTCCAATTTTAATTTATGTTCCTTGCTGAAGGCCATCTTGGATGAGGTATGGACCATGCCAGATACCTCATTTGGAAGGGACCATCTAAAAACCATAGTTTGGTAATAATTGGATTGGTAGTTTCTGGGAAGAAGACACATAGGGTCCAATGTTAAAACTATGTTACCCACAGGTTGCCATCTTGGATGAGGTATGGGTTTGCAGGATACAATTTTTTAAGGGGACCACCTGATGACTATTGTGATCAAATTTGGTACCAATTGGCCAAGAGGTTTCAGAGGAGAAGATCTTAGAATGTAAAGTTCATTCCGGAAGGATGCCAGATGCTAAGTGATGGCAAAAGCTAACCCTGGCATAGCTAGGTATGCTTAAAATGGCAAGACCTCCACCTCCCTAAAAATCCGAATTAATTCACCCTGCCTATATGTCAATTTGAGAAATTCCCTTGACATGGAATCAGCTTTTTTGTCCGTTTTGTCTATAGACTGAAAATCAGATATGATAAAAACAAGAGGCTCTTCCCGTAGAGTCCAATGTTAAACTATGTTCCCCGCTAGCAGTCATCTTGGATAAGGGGCGAACCTAAAAAACATTTTTTTTTGTAGGGGACCACGCATTGACTATTGTGGCCAAGTTTGGTTCCAATTGGCTCTGTAGTTTCTGAGGAGAAGATCTCTGAATGTGTTTTCCCATAGGGTCCAATGTTAATCTATGTTCCCCGCTGTCAGCCATCTTGGATATTAGCGGCGAACTTGAAAAACAACTCTTTTTGTAGGGGGCCACCCAAGGACTTTTGTGGCCAAGTTCGGTTCAAATTGGCTTTGTAGTTTCTGAGGAGAAGATCTCTGAATGTTTTCCCATAGGGTCCAATGTTAAACTATGTTAAGCACTGTCAGTCATCTTGGATATTAGCGGCGAACCTGAAAAACAACTTTTTGTAGGGAACCATCCAAGGATTATTGTGGCCAAGTTTGGTTCCAATTGGCTCAGTAGTTTCTGAGAAGAGCTCTGAATTATTTCCTGTAGGATCCAATGTTCAACTATGTTACCCACTGGTGGCCATCTTGGATAAGCAGCGAACCAGAAAAACAACTTTTTTGCAGAGGACCACCCAAGATTATTGTGGCCAAGTTTGGTTCCAATTGGTTCAGTAGTTTCTGATGAGAAGATATCTGAATGTTTTCCTTTAGGATCCAATGTTCAACTATGTTCCCCGCTGGCAGCCATCTTGGATAAGCAGCGAACCTGAAAAACATCTTTTTGTAGGGGAACACCTAAGGACTAGTGTGGCCAAGTTTGGTTCAAATTGGCTCAGTAGTTTCTGAGGAGAAGATCTCTGAATGTTTTCCCAAATAGTCCAATGTTAAACTATGTTCCCCGCTGGTGGTACGGTCATAAAAATCACAAACTTTGAAGGGGACCACCCAAGGATTATTGTGACTAAATTTGGTTAAAATTGTTCAAGGGGCTTCAGAGGAGAAGATTTTTGAATGCATTTCCCATAGGGTCATATGTTAAACTATGTTTCCCGCTGGCAGCCATCTTGGATGAGGTAGGGTCATAAAAATCACAAACTTTGAAGGGGACCACCCAAGGACTATTGTGACTGAATTTGGATTAAATTGGCTCAGTGGTTTCAGAGGAGTAGATCTTTGAATGAAAAGTTAACGACGGATGGACGGACAGACTGATGGATGGATGGATGACGGATGCCAAGTGATGGCAAAAGCTCATCCTGACTATAGCCAGGTGAGCTAATAAAACTGAATTATTAGAACAATTTTATTTCAACAAAGTAAAAACAAATCATACATCTCATATACATGTAAAAAATAAAACAGATCCTATTCTTACTTTTACTCTAATTGCTTACATACACAATATTATCTTATTTTACCAAAACCTAAGAATTGATGATTGTTGTCATATTAGTAAATAATAAGAACATTTCAATATCTGTAAGAGTTGAACACTGTCATGACAGCTTAGTTGAAAAATTTTGCACCATTTTTTGTTTGAAGTATTTGTGACATAATGCTAGTCTTTTAATGGTGTTCCAAGTCCTGAATTTTCATAAATTATATAAATATGCAATAAAGATTATTGTGTATGCCAAAATAAAGACTTGATCATTCAAAACTGTAATTTACAACAAAATACTTGCATAATTTCAAAGTTTCAAGGTACATGATTCTGTAGCCACTTTCACCTCGGAATCCCAAATGTACATGGTCCAAATTTGATGGCATGTAACTTAAATACATTTTGTACCATATCCCATATTACAGTATCTTATTGTGGAAAAATAAATGGCCAAAGACTTCTAGGAGGACAGATACATGATACATGATTGAAGGCACTGGATGATTATATTGCAGCTTGGTAAAATATGTAACAACTATTTATTGGTATAACAGAAAAGATTACTATAACCCTCCAATTAAGCCTGCCATGCTCTTCCTTAAATATTTTTTGTCCTATTGTTGACTACCATCTAGAGCTGACAAATATTTTCCAATTCTGAGATCATATCAAATAAAAATCCTGCATAATTTTAAATTTCACTAGATCATTAATATGTGATAGGCTTAATCACGAAAAATTGATACCCTTTGAAATCAAAGTAATCTTTTTTTACATGATCAAGTTGTATTTATATGAACAATAGTTGGGGGGAAAATAGCAAAATTTAGAAAAGTATTAAATCATACATCATGATTTGAATTGTTATCATAGCTGATTTGTGAATATATGATTTACCATTAAAAAGTTTGGATCCTAATAGAGGTCTTGCCCATCTAAACTTTCATCATCACCAAAAAAATTCATAGTTAATGAATTGCAAAATTTGACCCAAAGTCAAAGGACATTTCAGACTACCACTGCAGTGTACCAAATGAAACAAATTAAATGTCAAATATCACTAAAATATCATTAATTGTAACAGAGAATCTGACATTATCACAAAAATTTTGGTTATTGGACTGTAAAATCAAGTTAAAGCCCAAAAGCCATATATTTCAAACAATCCTACACTATGAAAGACCAAAGCACATACTAAATATCACTGAACTACCATCGATGAACAGTAATTGACAAAATGACCTTATAACTGCACGGCAAAACTGAGACCAAGACCACATGACTTATCTTCAGTAAAAGTATGTGGCTTGAAGTTCTTGACCAAATCACCACATCAACATGGTCAATGGACTAATGCAATTGTGGACAAGGTCAAATGTAACATCGCAGACTACCAAAGACCAATGGACATACCACATTTCATTGGCTTACCACTAAAAGTTGAGAAACTGTAAACACAAAACCCTATGGTAATTAGATTGTAAAACTGAGATTAAGGTCACACAACTTACATTCCAAGAATACCACAAATGGATCAATACTGCATTGAGTAAAAGTTAATGGGACTCCAATCATGCCTTTCACAAATATGGTTTTCTTTTCATCATTTTTGCTACATTCAAGACTCAAATAAACATACAATTATATATTGGATATTGAACACATGGAATGAGTATTAATTTCAGGAATGAGATAACACGTTGTCATTACACACATTTGAGTATAAACTATTGTCTACCAAATTCTAACTGTATTTCAAGTCTACATTTTAAGCTTCACTAGTCTAGTTTTTAAAATATAATGCAATCTATAAAACTGCATACTTTGATTATTCTGTAAATACTTTGGTTTCATGCACAATGTTCAATAGACAAATACTGTAACAGTTAAAAACTACTTAACTATGTTTGCTTACTGCAGACTTTTTATAGACTTGTGCAACTTAAGTGTAATCTATGACAAAATGTCCTCATTAGCCAACATTAAATCTACTAATTTTATTCATGCAAATGCATTAAAAATAACACAATGGTATGATTTACGAACACAAAAACTTGACAAGGTTTTGGTTAATAAATCTATTCTTTATCTATAGACAGGGTACCTGTCCTCTCCACCCTCGGTCTCCACCAAGGTATTGAGTTCATTTTTAATTCTTAACCAATGTAGAAACCTTTACAATGAAAAAAAAATCACTTTATCACATTTCCTTTAAAAAAAACTTAGTGAAGACTTATCACTGTTGGCAAAATTAACATTACATTGTATTGCTGTAGATTTAAAGAAACAAGATATGGTCAAACTACAATTATTTTGCAAAAGAAAACAAGATGTGTTTGTGAAACACTATGCCCCTGGCAGCAACCATGTCTACCATACAAAATAAACACTAAAATTGCAATCACTAGAATTTAAGGTTAAGTAGATATTTGTACTAACCTCCATTAGATCTATTCACATATAGGATAACAAGCCTCTTGCAATTGTAATTAACAAGCTAAAAGCAAAATCTAGATTTTGACCTTTAGACCTCTGTGACCTTGACCTTTGACCTGACCTTAATGAAATTTGCATAATGGTGTTCAGCTTTATATGATCAAATTACAGGCCAAATATGAAGGTCCTATAACATCTGGTTGGAAAAATATCGGTAATGTTTAAGTTTTCAAATTTTCACTCCGTGACCTTGACCTTTGACCTGACCTAAATTTTTTTGGTGGATTTGTATTCAGCTTCATTAGATCTATTCACATATAGAATATCAAGCCTCTAGCAATTGTAATTAACGAGCTATAGCAAAATCTAGATTTTGACCTTTTGACCTCTGTGACATTGACCTTTGACCTGACCTTTATGAAATTTGCATAATGCTGTTCAGTTTCATATGACCAATATACAGGCCAAATATGAAGGTCCTATCACATCTGGTTGAAAAGATATAGGCAATGTAAAAGTTTTTGTTAAAGTTTTCAATTTTGCACTCGGTGACCTTGAACTTTGACCTGACCCAAATTTTTTTGGTGGATTTGTATTAGGCTTCATTAGATCTATTTACATACAGAATATCAAGCCTCTAGCAATTATAATTAAGCAGCTATAGCAAAATCTAAATTTTGACCTTTTGATCTCTGTGACCTTGACCTTTGACCTGACCTTAATGAAAAATAATGGTGTTCAGCTTCACATGATCAATACACATACCAAATAGGGAGGTCTTATCACATCTGGTTTAAAAGTTATGAGCCAGGTAAAAGTTGCGGACAGACAGACAGGACAAAAACAATATGCATCCAATCTAAAGATCCGGGGGCATAAAAGACATCCTACCTAATTAGCACTGTAAAACTTATACATATATGACTAGCACTAGAACACATTTATAACATTGAAACTGTAAATAAACAAAAAAATTACCGGGGTTAAGTTTGGACGGTTTTATTATTTTTTTCCTGCTAATTATCTAATATTCTACAAATAGTTTTACCACTGATTTACCATACTCATAGACTTATCAAATTTAACAATAAAAAAGCTGTAATGCTACACTAAGACAAATTAAAAACATAAAACATAGCACCATTTGAAAACATATTGGTAATAAAATGTCTATCTTGAATATTTTTGATATTTTACTGCAGTTTAAAATATTCATATCACCATCATCATCACTTTGGTATAGATTTTCTGAAGCCAGTAAAACATCGTATTTTCCACTTTTCTAGATTTTAATTTAATACTAGCAGGTACACTGTACCATGTCATCATATTAACTGCTGCGTAGTAAGAAGTCTGAGGACATAAGCACTCTTGCCTTTAAATTTCAAAAATACATTACTATGCATAACAATCTCTCGATTGATTAATCTAAATTGGTACAAACATACACAATTTAAAAACATAAAATACATATATCTACACATTCATTGTTTTCAATCAATAGAAAATCTTTTCACATATAATATGATTATGTATATGTTTATAAACTCATTATATCAACAGCTTCCTGCTGAAATCTAAATTTCTTCTTCAAAAATGCCTTGGATCCATTTCTGAACTTTCGAGCTGAAAATATAAATTCAAATTATATATTTCTATTGCATACCTAATTCATTAAAAGTTATAAAATAAGTTAGCGAAAAACCACACAGTAGTAACAGTAAAAAAATGTGCAATAGCCAATACATATTGCTCACACAGGCATTGCAGAGGTCATGCTGGATACAGGAATCCTTCCTGCATATACTGGTATATGCAATAAAACTTAATCAACTGTCCCCTATATAAAGTATTGTATAAAGGGAACCTCACACTAATATACACAAATCTACAAAAAGTCAAATGACCAGAATATTCTATTAATGTGCACTAGATGTTTTGTTTTTGGTCGTTTTAACCTGGATATGGGTTGTTGTCTCCTTGACATTTACCCCATTTCCTTTCTTTTTCATACATACATTTAACAAGTTTCATAGCATCTATTTTAGAGTGTGGGAGACATAATAATGACAAGTTCATGGTCAAGTACAAGCAGGCATAGCATACAGATATTCAAATTTTAGAATCCTTTGTATCATACAACATTGTACACATGGACTCCCTAAGGAGTGATACCAGTACCAAGTCCGGTAGTCCTGATTTTATATCTTTGTTTATTTTGTCTTTTGTTGTGGAGGTTTTGGCGAATTGTGCTCTGTGATTGATATTTTTATTAACACTGAACTACCACTGATGAATATTATTGAGAAAAATGATCTTATAGCAAGGTCACTCAACTGCAAAACAGAGATAAGGCCAAATAAAAAAATAGGTGTGGTTCCAGTCACCCCTCTGAAAAAAATAGGGTCGGTAGGGCAGGATTTTTTTTATTTTATTTTTTAATTTAAAAAAAAAATAATATATAAAACTTCACATGTACATGCATTGTAACTTCTTAAAAAGCCATGTATTATCCCCACATTTTTACCCTAGAAAGTATTTAGGGGTTTGGGTGTGGATACTTCGGGATTTGTCTCAAGTTCCCTGAAGATCGTTGTTAACACTTTGGGACTTGGTAAATATGTTAATATGAATTGAAAATTCTGAACAGTTATAAAGAGAAAGTGTATTTTCACCAAAATTTCTATTTTCATATCGTCATCTTGAAAAATTTTTCATCAGCGGCCATAACTTTAAGATGTCAACAAACCATGTGATCGGTAAAGGGTTGATATTGCTGACAATGTGCTATTTATATCACATTGACTCTTGACAACATTTAATGCGCTAGAAGTGTAAAAAAGAGGTTTAACTGTCCTTGGATTTTATCCCATAGCAGTTCATAGGGTTTAGAAGCCTTTGAAAAATAAATAAAAGGTAAAATAAACCCAGATATGATAGTCTGCACTGAACTCGTTCCGAATTTATGATTGCACTAGAACTTCCTGACTGGATAAAAACTTCATTTTTTGTCGCGTTTTAGTTCTTTTTGCATCAAAAAACTTCATAGAAAGTTTCTGATAAAGATCATAAATATTCCAATAGTAGATAAACTATGAAAATACCTATTTACTTTTTCAAAAACTATGATCTTGCCACCAATCTCTACTTAGACTTTGTCAGTGAAAAGTGGCCAAGAAACTAGGGTCGGTCGTTTCTTTTTATTTATTTATTTTTTTTATTTGGGTGAAAAAAGGTCTAGGGTCGGCATGAAAAACTAGGGTCAGTCAGGTGACCGGAACCACACCTATTTTTTTTATTTGGCCTAATAGTCACATGACTACATGTATTTACAAAAATCAATGTAAAACTTAGGGTTAAGATTATACAACATACTAGTGGAAGACATGTCCCTGTTCAAGGTTTAATCAAATTGTAACTTTATAGAAATGTAACATATGCCCCTGCTAAACACATGTGTTTTTATTTGTTTGGACAGACAAACTTAGGAATTAACGGATGGACGGATTACAGACTTTTCATTGCGTGGGGCAAAAAAAACCAACCAACCTGATATCATAAGCCTCCCACTTACATATTTTTTATCATGTTTTTTTAGTAGAAAAACTTTATTATTTGAATGATAAAAGTCACAGGTGGCAGACAATAAAGTACCAGTACATAATGTCTGATGCAGACTGCATAAATTCTACAATTTTTAGTGCTGCCATAATATATTCATTTGAACTTAAACCAATAAAATTAATATGTAACTGCATGATAAATAGCTATTTTTACTATTACACTTACCAATGTACTTTGGTCCGTACTTATACCATTAATCATGGCTTGTACTGCTAGCATTTGTTCTCTCTTTCTCTGAAGATCATACGGCAGTTTGGTGTTGGTATGACTAGATTGAGGTAAACTATTTCCTGTTCCCATAATGCCCTTTGGTAAACCACTTGCAGAAGACAATGATGAATCTGTTGCAATCTGATCTTTATTTCTGTGCAGGACTTCATTTCTGGTTGCAGCTATATTTTGTGAATGTAATGTTATATTGTTTACAACATCATTCTGAGACAGTTCTTCCTTTTTGTTCTGTATATTGTCAGAGGTAGTTGTATTTTGTGACATTGCCATTGGTGGCATGGCCTGATGTACTGAATTACCATCAGGCTGATTTCCAATACCCTGCTGTAAGGATTTTATTTGTTCTTCAGGACTATTATTATTGCACATATTGAGATTGCCTACAAGTCCAACAGGTGATGTATTGAGACCCATGTTTACTCCAGGTACCATTCCTGAAGCCATTGCCATATTCATGGCAGCTAACTGTTGTTGCTGTAATGTATATGCCAAAACAGGTGAAGTAGAAGCAAGTTGATTTTGTATTCCCAAGGGTAGTAAACCTGGCAATAGTGGCATGTTGGCTAAGTTTGGCATCATTCCTAGAGCAGGGTTGTTCCCAGTTGAAGCTAAGAATTGCATATAGGCTTGCATAAGATATGGTGGCAATCCCTGTGGCATGTTCATGGCAGATGGCATATTTAAATTTGCCATCAATCCAGATAAATCATTAGGAACTGAACCTGTTGTATTAGAGACTGTGTGATTTTGTTCATTCCTAGTTTCTTCTTTTTCAGTGTGAATTATAGGTGGACTTTCTTTCTGTTCTCCGCTAGCCTTGGCTGGAGCAGACAGGGGTTTATGTTTAGCAGAAATATTAGGTATACGAGGCAAGCGACATGCTGGAAGATCTACATCATTATTTGAATTTGAAGACAAGTTTTTCAAAACTGGAAGTCTATGATGATCAACTGCAACCTTTTCTGACAACTCCTTATTATCTTTAATTGATGTTACATTAATTTTCTCACTTTCATTTGACAAGCAAACACCTGTCAACACCTTATTAACTGTTGTATCGACTTCAATAAGATCATCTTCCCAATTCTCCTCAGAAACAGGTTCATGTTTGTTTTCAACTTTATTAATGTTAACTTTTAAAGTCTTTGTGTTTTCTTGAATTTCTGGAATTGAATATTTTTGCATCTTGTCCTCATGCATTGTAGATGAAACTGATGGACTAGTGCTCAAAGCCTCACAATGCTGCAATGTGGATGGAAGTGACTGACTAGTACTAACAGCCACATGATGCTGCAATGTGGATGGAAGTGACTGACTAGGGCTCACAGGCTCATGATGCTGCAATGTGGATGGAAGTGATCGACTAGTGCTCACAGACTCCTGATGCTGCAATGTGGATGGAAGTGATTGACTAGTGCTCACAGCCTCACGATGCTGCAATGTGGATGGAAGTGATCGACTAGTGCTCACAGGCTCATGATGCTGCAATGTGGATGGAAGTGATTGACTAGTGCTAACAGCCACATGATTCTGCAATGTGGATGGAAGTGACTGACTGGTGCTAACAGTCTTATGATGCTGCAATGTGGATGGAAATGACTGAGTAGTGCTCAAAGAAATATTCTTTCTTACAGGTTGTTGTGGAATTTCAATGAGATCATCATCCCAGCTTTCTGTGGAGCTTTGAAGCTTTGAATCTTTGGTAAGAGTCTGTAAATTTTGTTTCGATACAAATGTCTCTGCAGGTTTTGATGTAGACAGCTTCTTTTGGACTGAGTTACCAGTCTGACATGAATTTGAGATATTAGGTTCACTTGAAGTTGGTTTATCTGTAGCAGAAGCTGAAGCATAAGAACCCTGTTTATTTCCAAAATTAACAGACACAGCTCCTTTCAAAGGTTGTGTTGAACCACAACTCAAGTTTTCAGATTGTGATACATTATGATTAACATCTACCTTCATTGCCATGGATACCTTTGATTGTTCAATGTAGTTTGGTTTTGAAACAGATTTCATTGGTTTCTGTTTGTATGCTAATGGCTTTGGAGCAACATCCATAACCTTATGAGCATGTAAAGAATGGTGCTTGTGTATTTCTCCCAAATCTTGCATGTTTCTAGGGATATCACCTGAGTTACTGACATGTACACTTTTTCTAACTCCCCATTTTTCATCAGTTGCTAAATCCCAATCTTCATTACTATCAGTTTTATTGCACAAATTTGGAACCACAGTTTTCTCAGTTTCTTCCTTGATAGTAGACAGCATATTGCTAACAGGCAAATGTTTGTTGACAATTTCATTCAATTTCCCAACAGATTTTTTAGTTGTGGTAACTGGACAAGGATGTTCAGATCCATCTCCAGATCCATTGAAAGCAGATCTGACACATACTGGGTCGTTTAAGAGTTTTTCCTGAGGACTACTAACTGTTGTTGGTTTAGCATCAGGTTTACATAGATCCGGCTGATTTTTTATAGTTTTGTTCCATGATATATACTTTTCAATGGTTGTTGGCATCTTTGGAGAAATATTTAAATCTTGAACTTCCTCTGTCCAATTTTCATTGCAATTGTAATCAGATGTAATCTTTAGTTTTAGATTAGGTTTAAGATTGTCATAGTTTGTTTCTAGAACTTTAAGTTCTATTTTAGGAGGATCAGTGTATTTAACTTCCTGCTCTGTAGATTTACTAGGCAAGTTTGATGTAACCACTGCTGACCAATTAGTTGTATTTTTGTTCGTCTTCTTTTCTTCCTGTTTCACTTTTCTGAAAAAGTTAGTTTTAAAACTAAACATCAATTAAATCAATTTAAGTACAGTTCCATGTAACATTCTAAATATTTGAGTAGCAGTTGCACATGTGAAATTTTGTTTTCAAAGGTTTTGGTTTGATCTTAATGTTTGTTCAAAGACCAATTCATTTTCAGAAAGAAAATTTTTCAAAACTGTTGTGATGGCTATGATAGCTTTTATACTCCTTATAGTTTCTAAATAAATATATTAGGCAAGCTATTTTACCTGTTGTAGTCCATTTTATATATATATAAAAAAATATTTCAAAAGGGAGAAAGGGTTATGGCGTTTTTTTTTTAATATTTAAGTCCTCTAATACACACAATACTAGGTGTGACTGCACAATAACTTAGCTGTTAATGTCACACATCCCTTGGCAACTGTCGAGTGGAGAATTTACCAGAAATGATAATTCTTGTACTAAATACCGATAATTGATGGTGATGGACATTAACAAAATTTGGAAATTTGACTTCACATGATTGTGGTTAAAATGGTGAAAATAGGAGTGGCAATTCTGTAGAACAATTAGTTAAACTAATGTGGCCTTTAGGAGGTGCAGTATGCAAATCAACAATCCTACCAAATATGTAAACAATCAATTTAGAGGTTACAGAGAAATTTTGCTTAGGCCACATCAAATTAATTAATAGATTCTCATCCCCACTTGCCCCCTTTTTCTTAGCTCAATTTTTTTTAAAATTTTCAATTATTCAGAAATTTTCTTTAAATTCCTATCAATTTTAGTGAAAATCAGTAAAAAATATAAAATAAAATCCTCC
>MJUU01009153.1:9067-49021 GCA_002080025.1 Modiolus philippinarum
GATAGAGTGGAATATGAAAGTAAACGTTTAAAGTTTAACTCCTTGCTACATGAGTTAGGTGATAAATATAGTATTAGATTAGTTACTCATCAAAATTTGAGTCAAATACATTTCTTGGATGGAATTCATTTTTACAGAGAGTGGAACAGCACAATATGTAACAAACATAAAGGAAGTAGTAAATACATTGCTTGATGTAAAAAGAGACAGTTCAGATACAAAGACAAATAGGATCCATAACACAAACCGTTAGAATCCGAGACAATAATCACGATACAGAATGTATAACTATAGGGACACCAGAGGAGCACAAGACAATCGTAGCCAGAAATGGAATTACAATACAAGTGATAATACATACCGCCAAGAATATAACAACAGAAATGACAATCAGTATTATCAGTATAATACAAACAGATACAATAGAGATGATTTTATCAATCGTGGTAATAGTCGCTATGATTATAACCAAACACATGATGATTCTAATTTATCTGGTGTGAACATGAAACTCTTAAAAATAGCCCTAGGATTAGCTTAATCTTGTTTTTTCACACATCTAAATGTGTTGTATGCTCCAAAGGTTGTTTTGAAAGACTTTTTGCTTTTTATGCATACTAGAATGAAAATTGAGTTTAATTGGTTTGAAATTTTTGTAGTTTATAGTTCAATTATTGAATTTTCTTTTATTTGAAATTTAAGGTAAAACAAAACTTATCTAATTTTGTGTCTCTAGAACACTTTTAATTTGAGTTACTTAATTATTTAGTTTAAAATTTGTTGAAACAAATATATATTTGTGAAACTACAAATTTTTTCACTTAGAAATAGTCAATTTTTCATGTTAATGTGGAGAAAGATTACTTATTTTGAAAATGTTGAATATTTTAGAATAGGACAATTAATTAATCTGGAGTTGTCTTTCTTTTTACACATCTTAGTATGGTAACAAATTGCTTAACATAAACAAAGTTCATAATTTAACTGTTTTAAGTTGGAATATTCAGGGCCTGGGGGACAAGTGCAAAGACGACACTTTTTTATCATTTCTTAAATATGACATAAACATTCTTATAGAAACTTGGAAAGGCACAGAACCAGATTTTTGTATACAAGATTTTAATATTATTCAAAAGTGTAGAAAAAAGAAAAAAAGATCCAAGCGCTTTAGTGGTGGAGTAATGATAATTTACAAATCTTATTTACATAAAGGTATTCAAGAAGTAAAAAACTTAACCACAAGTGAAAATAGAATTTGGATTAGACTAGAGAAAAAACATTTTGGCTTTCAGAAAGATTTATATATATGCGCATGTTATGTTCCTCAAGTAAATTCTGGGTACTATAACGATGATTTTCTAAATATAGAAAGTGAAATTTCAAATGTATTGTCAAAACACTCATGCAATATACTCCTAATTGGAGATATGAATGCAAGAATTTCTAATCATGCAGATTTTGTAATAAATGAAAATGAACACAACCAACCATTAGATAGATTATTACCAGATAACTATAATACTGATTACAATATAAATAGATATTCCATTGATAAAGTTTTTAATAGTCAAGGTAAAAATTTATTAGATCTTTGCATTGCCTCCCAGGTCAGAGTTCTCAATGGACGCTTTATAGGAGATTCTATAGGAAATTTTATTTGTTACAAATCTAACGGTGCGAGTACTGTTGATTATGCTTTGACCGACGTGGATCTTATCAACCATATAAATTTTTTCCAAGTGTCTGAACCAACTTATTTATCAGACCATGCTCAAATTGCTGTTCATATTAAATGTAATATTATAGAAAATAATCATAATTATGATTTTTCCTATGAAATATGTAATTCTTATAGATGGGACAAACGATCAAAAACTAAAATTCTTGGCACTTTGTCACAAAATTCATTTTTAGACCAAATAACTTCATTTGAAACTACTGAATATGATCATACAAGGGAAGGAATTGAAATGGCAGCAAGTGATTTGAATAAATTATTTCTTGATCTTACAGCAAAATCATGCAAAAATATAAACTTGAAGAGAAAAAAGGTAAAATCGAAAAAACCCTGGGTTGATTCACAAATAAGAGATTTAAAGAAAACTATAACAAATTTGGGTATTGATCTTAAAAGAAATCCATTTAATTTACAGTTGAAAACAAAATTTTATAAAACTTGTAAAGAACTTAAAAAATTAGTTAAACAAAAAAAATACATATATAAAAAAGGACTTAAAGACCAATTATTAAAATGGAAAGAAACTGATCCAAAACAATATTGGGAATTTTTAAATACTCTTAAAAGAGAAGATAACTCTCCAAATAAAATTGGGAAGGAAACACGTTTTCTAGAATTGATAAAACATTTCAAAAATCAAGGAAAATGTGACTCATATAATACTAATTTAAAGAATAAAATAGAGGAATATATTGTTAATAATAAAAATAAACTTAAAGAAAATAATATTACTGATAAACCTTTTTCAATATCAGAAATTAAAAAGTGTATAAACAAACTAAAATTAAAAAAGAGTGCTGGTCCAGACCACATATGTAATGAAGTGATAAAATTTAGCTCTGTTGTCACTTGTAAGTCGATAGTTAAAATGTTCAACTTGATAATTGACACTGGGAATTTTCCTTCTGAGTGGAGAAAAGCATTTATTGTTCCAATTCATAAATCTGGAAATACGAATGATTTAAATAATTACCGGGGTATTTCCTTGCAAAATTGTATGGTAAAATTATTTAGCTCTGCTCTAAATAGCAGATTAGTATCACTTTATGATGACTTGTTTGCAAATAATAAGTTTGGTTTTAGAACAAATCATAGAACTTCTGACAGTATTTTCGTTCTAAAAACACTCATCACTAAATACCTGTTTAAGAAAAAAAGTAAAATATTTAGTTGTTTTATCGATTTAAGAAAAGCCTTTGACACTGTTTTGCACAAAGGCTTTCAATATAAATTAATGAAAAATAATGTTGGAAGCAAGTTCTTCAACATTATACAAGATATTTATGACGTTTGTCAGTCTGCTATTAAAATTAACAACAGACACTCTAAATACTTCAATGTTGACTTGGGAGTAAAACAAGGGGATAGTTTAAGTTCTAGTCTATTTAATTGTTATATTAATGATATACATGACATTTTCGATGAATCTTGTGACCAACTACAACTTGATAGTACATCTATATCCAGTGTGAGTTTTGCTGACGACTTGATAATTTTTTCAAACTCTCATGCAGGACTACAGCATGCTCTAAATAAATTTTAAAAAATATTGTTATGACTGGCAACTTACAGTTAATGCGAATAAATCCAAAATCCTCACCTTTCAAAAAATTTATACACCCACACCAACTCTTTTCTATAATAATGAACCACTTACAGAGATAAAAGAATATAATTACTTGGGAAATATTATTAATTTTAAAGGTCATTTCAAAGAATGCATACAAGCACTAGCAAAAAAGGGTCTTACAGTCTTATTTTCCCTAAGAAAATTATTTCAAATTTTGAACAATTACCTGTAAATCTTTCTTGTAAACTATTTGACACTCTTATTAGACCTGTCTTACTTTATAACTGCGAAATATGGTACATGGATGAATATCTTCCTTTATATAGAGCCCTTCTTCGGGCTGAGAAAAATAGTAAAACTTGTGATGAGTTATCATTTGATTACAAATCACATTATGAAAAAATTCATACCAAATACTGTAAAATCATCTTAGGACTAAAAAAGACAGCAAGTAATATTGCGTCTAATACAGAACTAGGTCGATTCCCATTATCATCCTTTATTAAAACTCAAACAATGGTTTATTATTCCCGAATAAATACAAAAAATATAAATCCCCTTGTCACAGAAGCACTAAAAGTTAATAAAAGCCTACATGAAGAGGGTATTTACTCTTGGTATACTTGTGTTAATAACATATTCAAAGAATTTAATTTAAATATTGATAACTATTCAAATATAAACAAATCGTTTGAAAAAATAAAATATCCAATAAAAAGTCTGTTAAAAAAGACTGTTACAGAACAATATGTAAATAAACTGAAAGAAAAACTATCTACGTTTACTGATGAATCAAAATTATTCTTATATAGTAAACTTAAACTAAATATTGGGCTAGAAAAATATTTATCTGAATTGCCATGTTTTAAAAGTAGACAAATATTAACAAAATTTCGTTTAAGCGACCATAATCTACAAATAGAAACTGGTCGTTATAAAAATATTCCCCGTCAACAGAGACTTTATATGACATGTAAAGTTATTGAAGATGAAAACCATTTCCTTTTAAATTGTAAAATCAATGAACAAAATAGGACAAATTTTTTTTGAACTTATACACCAAAACTTCCCAAATTTTAAAAATTTCAACCAGTTTCAAAAAATAAATTTCATTCTTAATCCAAACTTAGCCCTTTTACTGGTAGTATGTACCTTTCTGAAACAATCTGCTGAATTGATATAAGGTCCACGCCGGTCAGAGAGTCGTCTATCTTTTACCTATTGATCATTGTATGCTGCATTATATGATTTGTGTTGTATTGTATGTCTTTGACCCTTAGGGGTGTAATTTTGCAATAAAGAATTATTGTATTGTTTTCATGTTTTATGTACTTCATTGTAAAGGTACTCGTCTTGATAAGTTGGACTTTTTTCTAGTTAGATTTTTACTGTGAGTCTTTTTGTGTATTTATTTTTTAGCCATTCACCACACATAGGGGGAGGGTTTGGATCCAAGAAAACGAGTTTAACCCCACCGCAATTTTTGCGCCTGTCCCACGTCAGGAATATGTTGGTCATTCGCTTGTCCTTGTCTTCTTATAAAATTTTAGTTTCTTGATATTTGGGTTATTGGATGGGGTTTCTTTCCATTGATTTATCCACTTTTTTTACCTTTTTGGGGCCATTTAGGACTTGCTGTATGGTGTGAGGTTCCTCACTGTGTTGAAGACCGTACGGTGGCCCCTAGATGCTTTTAATCTGAATATGGGATTTTGTCTCCTTGACATTTACCCCATTTCCTTTCTCTTTCATATTTAGAAAATTTAGAAAAGAAAGCCAATGATCAGATGAGTACCCCGAGGTTTTATAAATAAAAACAACTGAACTGCTGAAAATTCCTATTTTTCATCAATAACGGCTTAATTATCAGATTTTATTTCTACTATATGGATAAAACCTGCATAATATTATCGTTATATATGGATCACGTCATCGACAAGTTCATTCATATGCGACGGCAGGCAAAAACTTCTGAAAACAATTGTTTTAAGGATTATTTTTCTTTCTTTAATTGCTCAACAGAAGTTAAGTATTCAAAACTTTGTTGCATTTTTCTGTATTTTTCAATCGTCATTACCAATTTGCTTAGATTGTATATATCTTTGCTTTTACAAACTTCGTTTGCCGGAAAACATTATGGTAAATAGTAAGCTGTGAAATTATATACAAATCATGTAACATCTCCGAAGAGGGTTATTTACCCTGTTAAAATTTCGAATTAAGAATATGTTGTAACTATATATTTACAACATATAGAAACAGCGTCCAAAATTTATTCATTGTTTAAGAGGGAGGTAATTGAAAATTCCAAGAAAGGAAAGAACAAAATAAACTACGCAATCAGTTTATTATTGCATGTGTATTGTAATTTAAACAAGGTTACAAGAAAGCGGTATTTGATAACTATATTGTGGAAATTTGCCGAATTTTTTTATATTTTCAGTAAATAATTATGCAAAAAAATTAAAAAAGATAATGCATGCTTGATTTTTTTCGGTTCCCAACTGATAGGCTCAATTATATCTGCAATTCAAACACTCTAAACAGACAAAAAACAAGGTTCCTTTTTAAAACAGTCCTCTGAAATGAGGACAGGATGCTCTTGAATTGATTAATTGATTTATTGTTCGTTGGTACAATACTTATCATCATTTTCTTATTTGTTTGAATTTTAATTTGTATGCCACATACACATACATGCCAAGTTTTCTTACAATCGAGTGCCCTGTGTTTGTCTGTATGTTGCAGTCATCAACATCAACTAGTTTGAGACATTAATATTTTTGTCGGGCAACGGATGACAGTAATTGTAAGAGCACTTGGCCTGTTTATTTTATGTTTGTTGACATTTAGCAAAGAATTCCGCTCAAACCGGTCTTCAACTTACTATGAGGTATGAGCAAAACTCATTGTTGAAGGCCTGATGGCGACCTCAAGATGACGAACAACAATAAAAGTGTTGCTCCTTTACTTGGATCTACCATGTATTTGTAGAGGCTTTGTCGCATGTGTATTTACTCCATATCATTTCGTTGATTATGTACGAACTTGTAATTGAACTTGATAAATGTCATTGATACTTTGCCTTATCATGATTACGAAGTATTGCTTGTAAACTCTCCCTCCTTGTGTTTCAGAAAGGCTGTTGTAAAATTGATTTGCGACAAGAATGAAAATGGAGAATTTACTTCGTTAGGTCAAAGCGGAGGTGTATTTGTAAGTACTCTTAATGCCATGCTTTAAGCAAATTAATGTGCCCATTTTCCCAATAAAACAGTCTAAAGGAATTTTCGCTGAGTCTGGAAGTTAAAAAAAGAATTGACTTTATGAACTACGGCTACTGTCATCTTATTGAGGCGGGCAAGAAAGGTTTCATCAACAAGCAAACAATTTTGAATTTCCCCCAAAACAGTAAACAGTAAATTTAAATCCATGACAACAGCTATCAAACAAGTGATTAAAATGTTAAAGTTTCTGATCGAGAATATAATTATATTTTTTCCGGTTTGGAGGACTTGTTTTTCAACAGACTTTTTTTATTCCAATGGGCGGCACAAACTGTGCGCCTCTTTTAGCCGATCTGTTTCTCCACTCTTATGAGGCTGAATTCATTGAAGGGCTTCTTCAAAATAAAGACAAAAAACTGGCCCAGTCCTTTAATTTCAGCTTCCGTTATATAGATGATATTTTGTTACTAGACAACCATCGCTTTTGGTGATTTTCTTCATCTGATCTTATTACAAAAAGAGCGCGAAGTAAAGGATACCACAGACATTTCTACATCGACCTTATTAATTTACCTTAATCTTTGAATTAACAACAGAGGTATACTTCAAACTTTGCTGTATGACTTCCATTTTCCAATGATCATCTTCCCTTTACTATGTAGCAACATTCCACCAGTGCCGGCATATGCAGTTTGCATCTCCTAAGTCATTCGCTACTCTAGAGTCTGGGATCTTATATTCTCCTTGATAGAGCATAGTTGCTCACAAATAGGCTACTTAAACAAGGGTATGTTATCAACCATAACTCGAAGCCATCAATCCAAAAGTTTTACGCTTGTGGACCGCTATGGGAAATCTATTTCTCAAAAGACAGCAGAACTTTCCCTTTAAAATCTGTTGGTTCTTCCACAAGACACGACGGATGTCTTATAAGAAGCAGGAGATGCTTACCTACCGGTGCACCTAATCTCGTGCATTGATTTTTTTATTGGGTCCGTGTTGCTCATCTTCCATTTTTATTCTCTGTGTCGTACTCATTTTATGTCTTTGTTTCTTTGTTATTTCGATGTTACCATGTCCTTGGATAATTCAATTAAGACTGACTGTTTGGTTTTGACTTACTCTATCGGGCACAGTGTTTATTTACTTCATAATTTTCTAGCAGAGTTACATGACTGTAAAAGCCAAATCTTTGCCCAATTAAGAGCCATAGACATATAATTCAGAGGACAATAATCACATTTCTCAAAAGTAAATGCCTTCTGTCGTTAGTTAAACGACTTTTTAAAAAGGAACCAAGGGATTTCATTTGTTAATTATTTGAGGATCCAGGATAGTTTTTAATTTTGTTTTCAGTTCATCGTTTTTACAAGAGGGAGATCGTGACTCATTAGAATTTCACACAATTTAAAAAAAAGATGAGGAAAGTCTCTTAATGTTTGGTGCTAGACCCAGGTACTGGACTACTGGACCGGTAAATACTATCGTGGAATAACGGTCCACTAACAGAGCTATCAAGTGACTTAATACCAAAGTCAGTAGATAATTAGTTCCAGAACTGGCCATTTAGACATGGTATCCCTCTCCAGTGCAGATCATAAAAATTATTTTGAAGACTAAAATCGAAAAAGACTTCCCCGGTGGAGTACGGCATGTGATTGTAATTTTCGGCCATTGTAGGCGTTTCCTGCTATCTTTTCCCTTGAATTAAAGCGTACAGAAAATGATTAAACAATAAGGTATAAAAAACCATAACCAGATAAAAGAACAGAGCTGTGCAAGAAGGAGATACTACTTAGTTTAAAACAAAATTTTCAAACATTTAGATATCTCAATGAAAAATCTTTTTGCATAGTCATTTCAGCTGAAGTCTAAATACGCCTGTGAAAAGGGAGGTTTATCTGTAGGATCAATAATATGTATAGTGTAAGTACATTCTAGTTAACTATTTATCTATTAAATTAACTAATAAATATTCAATGAAGCATATAATTATTTTTACTATTTTTAACTCATCGTTGTCATTGTTGATGTTCTGTACATTCAAAATGATATCAATTTTCATTGTTCGACATCTTTTTCCATTGGTTTTTATTTTGAGAGTCACGACGTTTTACCCATGAGGGGGGGGGGTCACCCATGTGACATAGGATACCCACTTTTGAATTTGTACTACCAGTCAGTTCTTTGGTTCATTAAATCGAGAAAAAAAAAACGAATTCCGAAGCAAAAAGACAGAAAGGGAAAAAAACGAATAAAAAATCCAANGGGGGGGGGGGGGGGGGGGCAAAAGATGTTTCATTAATCCACGATAACAACCGCAATTTTTATGATTAACAGCAAACAGTCCTACTTATTTCCTTGAACAGTTAACATAAATTAAAAATTTAACAGAACAGAAAACACAAAATGGTCTAAAACAGTTAACGACTGATTTATTTCAGCAACTAACTGAAAATGCCCAAAACACATTAATAGAAAAGGTTTCGCCTCCCCTCTCCGAAGATACGACTGTTTTGACTTTCATAACTGTTATACACTGCACTATTTTATTATTTTGGCCTCAAGCACTGCTTATGTACTATTTTAGGTTGAAATGCGCATAATGTACCCCTTATTAGATATTAGTGATTAAAAAGCGATTATCATTTGTTTTTTTACATCTATTTTTTTCTCGTCATTTATTTTTTGGTTCTATTTTTTCAGGTTTGTTTGTTTTATATTTATCTACTTAGTCTTAGGAATGGTAATTCAAATTTTCGTACGAAAAGAATCTGGTAAAAGGGTGATACCAAATCATGATTTCTGGGTGGCAGTACCATCATATGTAAAGGTAAGTTACTTTACTGTAACATAGAATGAATATATCTTAAATTTTTAGTTAACCAGCACTAAATCGCTTTTTTACATGGTAGAAAAGTGTTTAAAATATTCTTTGTTTTGTCTATTAAAAGACCATAAATGTTTTACTATAAATGTAGTAAATAACTTTTCATATGTTTTTAGCTCACCTGGCCTAAAAGGCTATGTGAGCTTTTGCTATCACTTTGCGTCCGTCGTCCGTCCGTCCGTCAACAATTTCAAAAATCTTCTCCTCTGAAACTGCTGGGCGAATTGTAACCAAACTTGGCCTGAATCATCACCAGGGTATGCAGTTTCAAAATTGTGTTCGATTAGTCCGAGGGTCAAACAACATGGCTGCTGTTACAAAAAATAGAACATAGGGGTAAATTGCTGTATTTTGCAAATAACCCGAAAACCGTTACAGATATAAAAAATCTGACGGAGTAAAAATGATCAACATGGCAAGATCTACCAGCCCAGCAATTTTGAAGAAAATCTGAAAACACGTCTTAGAGTTATTGCCCTTTTTCCGTAAAATTTTCAAAATTTTGATATTTTTCATTTTTTATCAAAAAAACTATAACAGATGGAGGTCAACTTTAAATTGATAATGTTCAGCATATCAAGATCTATCAACCCTGAAATTTTGAAGAAAATCAGAAACCCTTTGTAGGAGTTATTGCCCTTTTTTCACCAATTTTTTTGTATTTTTCGTCTTTTATTTCCAAAACTATAGAAGATGAAGGTTAAGTGTAAATTGATGAAATGTTTGCCATGCTATGGCGACTTCAAAACTGGTGTTGAAAATTGTTTGTTGATCGCCATTTTCAAAACGGCCGCCAAAAAAGGCGGGAAAATTCAACATTGTCCGATTTCAATGAAATTTGCTTTCCAAATAGGTATTGATGTGGCAACTTCAAAACTGATGTTAAAAATTGTTCATTGACTGCCATTTTCAAAATGGCTGACAAAAAAGGCGGGAAAATTCAACATTGTCTGATTTCAATGAAATTTGTTTTCCTAATAGATATTGATGTTGCGACTTCAAAATCGGTGTTGAAAATTGTACATTGACCGCCATTTTCAAAATGACCACCAAATAAGGCGGGAAAATTCAACATTTCCTGACTTCAATAAAATTTTGTTTCCAAATAGATATTGATTTTGCGACTTTATGGTGTTAAAAATTGTTGTTGACCGCCATTTACATAATGATGTCTCGACTTCAAAACTGGTGTCAAAAGTAGTCCTTAGCAAGAATGTTTTTTGTCAAAAAAGTCCAACAAAGACATATAGTAAAACATGATCAGACTTTAAATACAGTTCAAAAATTGGTTGAGTTTGAGCTACCAAAGTTAGAGAGACTGAAGTTTAACTGTATGACTTACAATGTTAGCTTGATTGTGGCAAATGAAAACCAGGTGAGCGATACAGGCTCCCGGGAGCCTCTGGTTTTTTTTTTCAGGATGGTTTCCGATTTATCATAGGAAGAGGAAAAATACAAACTTATGGAAAAATTTGATTTGGAGTTGTTACTGAGTTTATTTTGATTTTGCAAAAACGCGTTTTGAACACAAGAAAAACTAGTAATATCATACAGAACTGTATGGGAATTCAACTGAGCATAAGTGTCGCATGCATGATATGAATCTTTCAGACGGAAGAAAAATAAAATTCATGGTGCAAATCGTCTACGTTTAAATGATGCTATGTTTATAAAAGACTCATCCATAGTATATATACTTTTTATGGTGTTGTTTATACTATTTTAAGATGTGTGTTGGGAAAACAAGTGTTGACCAGTGGTGTGTATGATCCATTGTTAAAGAGTTACACGAATAAGTTATTTTTGCTAAATTTGTGTAGCTTCGGCAAAAAGAACTGCAAGTTTTATTTCAAGTCCTCACATTTTTTTAACCCAATGTTAAATTATAGTTGTCTCAATTCCACCAGTAGAACTTTTCTTGCTTACTTCAGGGAGCAGATGCAGTTTATGTTTATTGATGGAGGTCTCATGTCGACTTCAAGACGATGAACAAAATGCGTTGTTCCATTGGCATAACCTTACCGTACATTTGTAGGAATTGCCCCATGTACAGTTATAACGTTTCATTCGTTTATTAGCCAAAGGAAGAAGGAGTTCCTGTTAAAAGAAGACTAAATAAAAAAATAAATAATATAGAATAAAATAATACATTCTCTGAAAACGTTTGACTTTTCAATACTGCTTGCCACGATTCCTCGTGAAAAACTAAAATCACGAATGAGGGGCCTGATCACGTCTCATCACGAATCACGAAAAAATTATTCGGACCAATCACAGTTCAGGGGAAATTCATTTTGTCAATCACGGATCAAACAATGTTCTAATAACGATTCACGACAAATTAATGAAATGGAAAACGAATCAATGGGAATTGAAATCCCCGATCACGGAGAACGAAATAAACCCATCGGCCCCCTCACGAATCAAAGTTATCATTCAAAAAGCCTTTGCCGATTCCGAAAAAAATGTTGTGGTAGGTTATAAATCCATATTTTTTCAAAAACAAATTTAAAAGGAAAAGTATGCTACGATGAAAACCAGGTGTGCAGTATTCTTGATTTTCTAATTGATAATATATTTATCACATTTGGATGTGTTATTATCAACAGCAAGTTGGCATACCAATGGGCACTAATTGTGCTCTACTCGCAGGCTTGTTTTTATATTCTTACGAGACTGAATGTCTTCATGGACTCATAAAAGATCATAAAATAAAATTTGATAGATCCTTCAATATCACTTATTGATATATTTATGGTGTTCTTTCCATCAATAACGCATCTTTTGCTAAGTTCATCAAATTAATATATCCGCCAGAACTAGAGATAAAGGAAACAACAGAAACCACCAAATCAGCATCTTTTTTGAACTGACATTTCGAATTTGACGGAAGTAGTCATCTCATTACTAAAATTCAAGGCAAGAGGGACTATTTTAATATCAAAATTAATTATCAATTTCCCTAACATGCACACTAATATTCTAGCTTCTTCTGCCTACGGAGTGTATGTTTCACAGTTGATTTGTTACGCCAGAGCTAGCACAAATTATACAGACTTTCTTATTAGACATAGTTATCTTCGTGACCGCCTTGTTAAACAAGGCTTCAAAAATCTCATACGATCATTAAAACAAGTTCTTTTTTACGATCAACAAAAAGAACTGACGGCTGGGTTCTAACTTAATAGATATCAGTCCCTTTTGAAAAATTTGAAGTTTCTGTCCGAACTCTAATTCAAGATTATTTTTTACTTAGTACTGGATGATCATTTCTTTTAACTGTCTACAACCTTTCAATAACAATTGCTGTTGAGTTACTTCCAAACACTACCGCAATGAAAGAGGATGTTTGGCATGCCATACAACCGGTTTAACAGTTACTTTGGTATTTTGTTATTTCACCCACCATTTCTTTTGAAATGCCTCTACCAAATCCATTGCTGTCGACAATTTTGTCCGGTTGTTTCCATCTGATTTGTCTTTATGGACGTCGGCTCTTGACAATGGTAATTTTGTTACTACTCCCATTTAAAGAGAACAAGACAAATTTTGTATCTAAAGAGAAGCTTCGGAGGATTACCCCTATATAATTTGTTATATTTTGTCAAAGGAAAGATAATTTGATTTCAGGGGTTTATTGATATGCTTATTTTATTATCTCCCCTTTGACCATATATAGTCAAAGGGCGATAAGAAAATTCCATTACAACAAATTAGTACATTTTGATAATCGACTGATGTTTTTCCTAGTTGTGGTGGAATATTTCGATGTGATAAAATTTCAGTAAATTGTATTCAAAATATGAACATGTAAAATTTTGTTCTACAGATGGCCATTTTCGAAAACTTCAGTCTCTTCAGTGAAGATGGAAATTAAACCATACCAAATCTTTTGATTAGACTGACAGAGAGCAAGTAACACGAAAGTATCACCAATATCCTCTTTCCAGTGTAAAGAGGTCAAAGATATTCAGTCGGAAAATAACACTTAAAGGAATATGGAGTAAATGTAAATGAGACAAGGTATATACAAATACATGGTAAAAAGACAATGGAACCACGTCTTTATCGTTGTTATTCATCTTGAAGTAACCATGAGACCTTCAACAATGATTTTTCCCATACTTCATAGTAAAATCAAGGAACTAGCACTAGCATTGGTTTGAGCGAAATTCAACGCCACATCAATGCTCTACAATATCCATTGATGCGGGGTCGTTTAAATGGCAAAGTGTTCTCTCAACCGGTTACATCCGTTGTCCAACAAAAGACCCATAGAAGACAATAACAACATGTAAACAACCACAGGGCACTCATCAAGTCAATTGAAAGAAAACTTGGCAAAATACAATAAGCCCACTATAAACAGAATGGTTAGAATCACATTTGGAAATTGAAAAAAAAAAAAAAATCAAATGCAAAACTTCGAAAGTATGATAGTGTATCCATATGAGATATTATCTCCAGAAAATGTATACCATAAAGGTCTATGAATGGGAAACTTAATTAGCATAAAGTTATAGGTACAAATGATGAAGATTGATTTTAGTTTTACATGTAAAAACCACTTGTGCATGATTGTTGTTACATGTTTCGAAAAATATTGATTGGTGAACTTTTAGTCATTTTCAAGCAACATTTTGGTAAGTTTGTAACGCGTTGAACTGACCATTCTTATCATTCCAGATCATCTGAAGAGACATAAGTGCCGGGGATAAGTTGTCAAATAAACACAAAATTTACAAAACATGTTGTCGATGCCAAACTGCTGGTGGACATATTACCGAAGGAATTCACAAGTTCAAATTACAAATAAGACAACAGTAAATACTTAAAATGGCCAAAAACTACAAGCACATGCCACAATAGTACAAGCACATGCCAAAATTCACAAGCGAACTGCGCTTGAAAAAGATAAATGAAAGACAAGAGGCAACAAACTAGGGATAGCCGATTTATTTTGAAACTTGATGTTTCAAAATTTCAAGAAAAAATTGTCCTCCCTTATGCAAAGCTTTTCTTTTTGCTGATTTGGATTTCCCTCTGGTGTGTTCTGTGTCAGCTTCGATAACATCTTTAGATCTACAAGTTTGATTTGATTTATACCGAACAGACATAAGTTGTCAAAATGGGCGTGTGCAGAAACTAAAATTATAGTAACTTCGATATTTAGCCATTTATTATAAACAAATGTGATACTATAAAATTAACAAAAGACACTGTAGTAGTCATGTTCAGAGAAACAGCACACTATGAAGTTTTGGTGTGAAACATTAAATACTGCAAAAGGATACAGTTTTGGTGTCTAGGAACAGAAGTTCTGTCATAACATTTATTCAAAAAGGATAAAATATTATAGAATATCATTTCCAAAGGAACAGATATTATTTGTTCCTAACGGAATAAACGTTATAAAACAGATGTTCCCATTAGAAGAAACATAATAACAATGTTTATATTTCTTCCAAAGGAACTTCTGTTAGGCGGTGCAAATATACGTTGACACTAAATCTCGGTATATCCAAAACCTTTTCTTTTAAAAAATTGAATTAATCACATATTATAATTGTGTTCCGCCCCAAAAAGCAACGACATTTTCTTACACTACAGATTATTTTTGCATTGATGTAATTGACAAGATAAAGATTTTAGATAAATCACAGTCATTTTATCTGACCTATGAAATGTTTAATTTTAAACATACCTAATTCAATAATTATTATTATCAATCAGGTTATTCACGTGACCCCTTTCTGTACAAAGTTGAGGTCACAATAAAATATAAAATGAAAGCAACAGCTGATTTCGTTAAGGTATATTTGATTTTTGCATCATTTTGTTGCTTTCTTGCGTCTGCACAGAAGTGTACAAAGGTCACCGCTTGTTCCTGTAAGAAAGATTCCGGTCACCTGATAGATCTGAAACCGTTAGCTAAAACCGACGGAACACCGGCGTGAGTATTAATTAAAATGATATGTAATCCAAAGCTAAATCAAAGGTTTGCCTAATTGCTTATAATTATCGGTTTTCAAATTATATACCCGCTTTATTTTGGAGGACTTGTTTTTCAACAGACTATCGGAATTCATATCGGTACAAACTGTTCACCTCTCCTAGTCGATCTCATTCTCCACTCTTATGAGGCTGAAATCATCGAAAGGCTTCTTCAAAACACAGAAAAAAAACGGACCAATCCTCCAATTTTAGCTTCCGTTATATAGATGATATTTTGTCACTAAACAATCCTCGCTTTTGTGATTTTCTTCATCTGATCTATCCAAAAGAGCTCGAAATTAAGGATACTACAGACACTTCCACATCGGCCTCATTCCTTGACCTTCATCTTGAAACTGACAACAGAGGTAGACTTCAAACTAAGCTATACGACAAACGCGATTACTTCACTTTTCCAATAGTCAACTTCCCTTTTCTTTGTAGCAACATCCCAACAGAGTCGGCATACGGAGTTTACATCTCCCAGCTCCTTCGTTATTCAAGAACCTGTGTTCTTGATATAGCCCGGTTGCTTACCAATAGGCTACTTAAATAAGAGTATGTTAACCAAAACTTAAAGTCATCCCCCAGAAGTTTTACGGTCGACATCACCATTTTGTGGACTGCTATGGAATATCTGTTTCCCAGATGACAACAGAACTTTCCCTTTAAAGCTTAACTGTTGTTTCCTCTGCCGGATTTGACTTTACTACCAGATTTGACATATTCAACACGGCGGGTGTCTTATAAGGAGATGCTTACCCTACCGTTGCATCTTATGTCACCCATGGGTTTTTATTGGGTTCGTGTTATTCTTTGTGTGTGTGTGTCTTCATTTTTCTTTTCTGTGTCGTACTCATGTTGTGTCTCTGTTTCTTTGTTGTTTCTGATGTTGCCATTGTCCTTGAATTATTCATTTTGAATTGACGGTTCGGTTCTCACCTACCTCATTTTAGTATATTTAGTATAAGTTTAATTTTTCAAAGAAACCATTTCATCTGATACAAAAAAAAAAATTGCAGTAATAGTTGTATTAACAAAAAGGATTTAGAAACCAGCTCGAATCCTTCCTATAGTTAACTTTCTCCTAAAAATAGTATGTTTGATAAAGTTATATTTTAGTAAACTTGCTTTTTGCTCATTTTGTCTTGGCACAACTCTCGTAACTGCTTTGTTTTCATAACAATGTCACCTGTGATGTAAAAGCAACTTTTTCAATGATGGTGTATTAACCCCTTTTTGGATTTTATAAAATTATGTACAGAATTTAGGCAAAAATTGTCAAAAAGTAAAACAAATGTCTGACTCTTTAATGCAATCCCAATGAAACCCTTTATTTTTGAAGACTGGTTATGCCAATGACTTTTTTCATTCAATATGAAAAAAAAAATACAAAAAAAAATAAATAAAGAAAAACGAAAAAAAAAAAACAAAAACAAAAAACAAAACAAAAACACACACACAAAAAAAAAACAGAATGTTGTAGGTGACAATAAAACAAAAGTTTACAATATCAATACTATTTTCAGCCAGAAACAAATTACAATACGATCCATCAGTTTAAATGCTTTTAAAATCATATCTATTTGAAACATTACTTTGACAGATATGCAGATATACCGGATCCAGGGGGACAAGGAGATGCGTACGCCTGGAATCCATGTAATGCTTTCACCATTAGTGACTGTAACAATGTCGCTGTAAGTCTACTTTATCATTGAAATTATCAGAATATTTGAGATAGTAGTTTTTTTTTCCTTCTTGCAGATTTAAAGATTTTGGGTATTTTTAAATAACATTGGAAAGTAATATGTGACTGTCTTCGACTTAATCCTTAGAACATCTTAGATAAACTCTCGAAATACTTAAAATGAGTAAAACTCGAAGTTAATCGGTAGTTCTAACTTTGTAACATTTCTTGTATCAAGCGAAAGACATTCCATTTTAACTTAAAAAGTCTGCCATTGTATCGAAAAAAAAAAATTCTGCTTTAACTTGAAAAGACTTCGTTGTATCGAATTCGTCACAAAGTTGATACATGGAACATAGATCGACTGAAAGAGCACACCTCTCCCCAGTTGTTTAAAAAAAGGTTTGAATACCGCAATCGTCACAGAAAAACGAAGGGAATATAATTTTAAACGATTTTATTTGGAAACAATATCTAAATTTTACAAAATTTTGTTCAAAGTTAGGAGTATCTCCCTCTTTCATAGCTCTGCCCTTACCTGATTTTGGCTTTCTTCTTTGGATCCCTTCTCTCTCAGTTTTTAAATAATTTCCAAATGTTTTGATTTGATCTGCACTGAAAAGATATAAGCTGTCGAAATTGCCATATAATACAGAAACTAAGTAAACTATAACTTCGGTATTTTGTTGCTCAATTAAGGCCATCAGACAAACAAACAACGAAAAAATGACATCAAATAAAAACACATTACTCTGATTAGAAACTCTCATATGCAGAAGCTAAATTCAAAGTAACCTCGGTGATTTGTTATTTAAAGAACTGTTCTTTACACTGCGATTCTTCATTTCAGCAAATAGCCTCAAAGGTTGCATATTGTGCACGCCATGCATTTAAAAGTCATGCAGTGAATTGATGACCACAGAACATACAAAGGGCTTTGTAACTTGATCTGCAGTGATCAGACATACATTGTCGAAATGGTCATCTGTAGGGACAAAAGAAGTATGGCCATTCAGGCGTGAATCCTGTTCACTGTATTAGACAACGCAGTAGAATACCGAAGAAACAAAGGAGTGAAATTTACAAAAATCGAAGTCCAAAGACACGGCCAAAACGAGAACGCAGAAAACAATGACGTTAGACACAAACACAATGACGTTAGACAGATACAAAGCAGAGAAACAGAAATTACAACATTCAAAACAAAGGCACTCACAGTGTGAACTCCAGTGAAACTGAGAGTGACATCAGGTGCTCCGGAAGGGTAAGCATGTCCTGCTCTGTTTACAGCACCCGTCACACTGTGAGTGATTCAATCCGGGAAAATGTCAAAGTCGGTAGTCTAATCCGGGAAGACGTGAATCTAGCTTTCATTTGGGAAACTGACACGTCATATCTTTAAATGATGTTATGGTGACGGCCATAGAATTTCTGGAGGGATAAAATTAACATAGGTTGAACAAATCCCTGACTAAGCAGCTTTTGGGACAGTGTTTTTGCTAGGTACGAAGCTGAAGTAGGTGTTTCAGTTGTTTCTTTAATTTCAAGCTCATTTGGATAGATCTGATGTAAATACTCCTTAAATTTAGGATTATTAAGAGAAAGTACATCGTCTATGTAGCGGAAGCTGAAATTAAAGGACTGGGCTAAATGTTTTTGTTTTCTTTGAATAAGCCCTTGTAAAAACTTGGCCTCGTACGAGTAAAGGAAAAGATCAGCTAAAAGCGGCGCACAGTTTGTTCCCATAGGAATCCCTATTGTCTGTTGGAAAACACGACCTCCGAATTCGACAAATATATTGTCGATCAAAAATGCTAACATTTTGATTACGTTAGTCTCAGTGTACTTCTTGTATTAATCAGTGTGGTTCTTAACAAAATATGTCTGGTCTTTCCCTATAACTAAATAGGTGTAGACTATTTTCAAAAGTGCTCAAGTGTTGTTGAAGACGGAACCACAAAGAATTTTTTGTTGCGAGTGTATAATACTTTGCTCTTTCAAATAGTAGTTAGTGTTATGCAACGAATTTTAACAAAATCCCAAAATAATTGTGAAGATTTGTCAAAAGTACATTCAAGTGGCAAGTTTAGTGACCGAATCTGTTAACAAAAGTATGAAAATGTGTTGGAGTTTATTTTGATATGATAGTGTATATAAAAGATGACCGGTTAGAACAGTTTTGGTGAAAATTTGATGCATTCGCAAATTCGGTATTTGTGGGAAATAAATTCATGGTAAAATGGCAATACCTCTTTACAATAATCTTTATTGCAAAATTACACCCTTAGGGTCAAAGCAATACAAAACAATACAAAACATATATACAACATATGAACAATTATATAAAGGATAAATGACTCTATGACCGGCGTGGACCCTATATCAATTCAACAGATTGTTTCAGAAAGGTACATAACTTAGAAATTTAGTCATGCACCCCTCTCTGTTTTGCTACGATCAGGACGTTATGAAAAACTACAGGATGGAACCGTACAAAACACAGGCCGATAAGTGATTAGTTTGGAACTCTTCATTAAACGAAACAGAAAAGGTCTACTTAGATTTGTTTTCCGTAGTTACAAATTCCAAAAAGTTGTTTCTACTTAGAAAATTTAATGATTTTTTAAATTGTATATTTCCTTAGGGTATAGAAATAATGTAAATGTTTGCCGTTGGGTTGTAAAGTTTGTAATTAGTGCGTAAATTGCGGTTTAAGTGGACAGAAGTTGGTGTCTATCCTTCTTGATGGCACAAATATACATCTCCAGATTTTCTCCAAAATTGGCATACTGATTCCTAAAGAATTGATAAATACGTGTGCAAAATTTCATTTCCGCCCTTCTACGCAAATTCCCAGAATAAAACCCCAAAGTTCGTGGAGTCTGCTACACTACTGGTCTATTTTTAGAAATGAAATAGAATTTACCTATATACGTCATGATTACAACTTAGAGTGAGAGGCCCATTCAGGTAATCGTAATTTGATTTTTTTGTCTATAGTTTGTTTTATTGTTTAAAATGGAACAGTAAACATTCGACTATCGTTCCAAATAAATATTTAGATACAGAAATCTCGAAACATTCCCATTAATTTCGTATAATTTTATTATAATGGGATACATTGATCCCTGTGAGTACCTCGGCAGTGTTTATTAATAACATTTACCGCCAAATAATGAACACAATGGAAGATACCACCCTCAATTTCACCTTAGTTACGGGATGTCATTTTGGATCTTTGAAATATACATCTTTGAAATCAATTATTTCATATTTCCCTTTCAAGATTAATCCTTTGGCTATCTTTTAATACAGAAATTGTGTCCGCCCCCGGTAATTTTTTGCCTTTTAATAATATTTTATTGTCGCCAGGTTAATTTTAGTGTGGTCGCAGTGAAGACATTTCACATCAGCTATAAACAACTGAACGTACAATAGCAGACCAATTGATATCTTTTATTTTGTAAATGTTTTTGTTTTACTAAATGCATCGTTCCTTTGTGATTTATATACCCGAACAAGCTTAATATTCAGTCGTTACTATGCACCATCAACAGACGGCGTGTTTCTAAAATATGGCTGATGAAGTAGACGCCCACCTCATTAGCATGTTTAGAAGGGAGATAATTTCACACAATGACTTTTCAGACCGAAACAGTGATCAACTTATTTCAATTTTCAAAATTAACAGCAGGTATATCGACGATATCCTTACTATTGAGACAATGTCCTGCTTTTAGACTATGTCGACCTTATATACCCACAAGGACTAACACTTAATAAAGCAAACAACGATTCTAATTACTACCAATTTCTTGATCTTGCTATCATCGTAGACTCTGGTAAAATTAAAACTAAAGGGCGACGTCCCTGTAGCTCATACGGGGTGTATTTATCTCAACTAGTACGATTCGCAAGCGTCTGTTCTACTCTTGACGACTTTAATGAATATTAAATGTTTATATCTTTTATAAAACTTCTTAAACATGTTAAATGTATGATATCCGTAACCTTGTTGTAAATGTTCGAATGTGATAGTAATGTTACGTTCATTAAAGACGTCAAGAGTAGAATAGACGCGTGCGAATCGTGATGGTAATTTTCGGCCATTGTGGGTGTTGTCTGTTATCCTTCCTACATTACTACATTTCAGTCTTGTCATGAAGTAGTATCTGGTCCTATTAGTCAATATATACCACTAGGAACCCAGGACACAGCGGATTTTGAATATGATGGAGATCAGTTAACATTAATATATACAGACAGTACACAAAAACAGTAAGTATAAAATTTCAGCCAATACCATGGTATATAATAAATTAGACCATACTCGAAAACACATGCGCGAACATTTTTTTTGTGTTGATTATCTGTACGTGTATTCCAATTTCTCTTTTCTGAGCCGTACTTATGTGATGTTGTTTCAGATGCTGTCATTGTCTTTGTTCTTTTCTTTGATTGGACTAATGGTTCAATCTCACTTACTTTTATATATGATAGAGATTTATTTTTCAAAAATGAGCAGACTAGACTATCTTCATTACTCATTTTAATAGAGGTACCCGGATAACTGACGAGTCATACGAACGTAACAACTTATCAAGGGAAACACACATATCATACGATGAGGGATCTATCAATTCAGCTATTTTGTTAGAATGAATAATTTGTATGTTGGGCTAACTCAGTCAATCACATCATTCTGTTTTATTTGTATGTGCTTGATAATCAAGAGCTTGACATTTTTACTTATTATCTAGATATATTTCTCCATGATTTTTTCACACTTAAATGTAGAGATCAATCGAGTATTGTAAGGTGCACTCGATTCACCTGTTATTTTGTATTTCTCAGAGGTTATAAAAGGGTATTACATACTAGTTAATATTCAAGAGAGGGTCTGCTTTAACTTAGCATGATTCGGCAGTTTATTGTAAAATTTGACGAATATTTTCTCTCCATGAACGTCATTTCTCAATTCTACGTACATTATCTCGTTTGCTTTAAACACATATTGAATCTAAAACTTTATTTCGATGCACGAAAATTTAGCATATCTACATAAAGAAAATGTCGGTGGAGAAGTTTGCAATTGATAGAAATTGTAGTTCAGGCCTTATCAAGTTAATTTGTAGATTCTCATCCACCTGTAACAAAAAATCTGGGGCGGGTGGGAGGGTTTTATTTTATATTTTTTACTGATTTTCACTAAAATTGACAGGAATTTAAAGAAAATTTCTGAATAATTAAAAAAAAAAATTGAGCTTAGAAAAAATGGGGCGGGTGGGAATGAGAATCTATTAATTAATTTGATGTGGCCTCATGGCAGCTTTCATAGTTTTCAAAGGAATTGATTATTCCCATGGTAATAATCACGTATTCTGTTAGAACTCTAATTACAGTTTCAATGGAAACCTTTAAAATTCCCTTTGGATGGAAAAAAACTTCATATATGGAAAAGTACGATTATTCCTTTGAGACTTACTGACATTGTGACACCCCCTTGTCTACATTGGGGAGATGAATAACAAAGACCTACTCTTTCATTGACCATTGTGATGGGGTATGCCATAATGTCCTGCTCGAAGAATTATAGAAAATGACGCAGTATTGATTGAACAATATATAAAAATTGTTGTGTGTTCCTCTTTTTTCTGTATGTAGGATCCAATGAATACCTGTGTATTTTGTCAATTTATTTTAAGTCACGTTACCTCATTTATGCAATCTGAGACTGTTTTATCACAACCATTATAACGGCTTCACCTTTTGCAACGTCCTTCTAAAAGTATAAGTTTGAATCATTCACTCGACTTGCATGAGAAAGATGATATCCAATACTGAATTTAAGACTATTGAAATGATAACATCTGATTATATTGATATTGCACGTGTAATTATTTCAGAAGACGTCAAAAGTTTACATGTTACCTTGCCCCTCCCGAATACTTTTTTCTCGTATATATACAGTTCTAAGGGGACGACCATTTGACCATTTGATTTTCAGAGGAGGGCGTGGGCGATTTTGCCCAGAAAATTTATTAATTTTCATGAAAATCTCGAACAAATTATCTATTTTCACCAATATCACCTCAGATTATTTATTTTCATTTGAAAAAAAAATTCCTCAAATCAAAATTCATGATTAGTAGGATTAGAATATTTATTTCCACTTGCAACAGGATTAAATTATTTATTTACAAAATCGCCCAAGCACCCCCCCCCCCACGAAAAAAAAGGTCGTCCCCCTAAATCTGCGCGTAGGAGTTTTAGCCTATGTCATAAGCAATTTGTATTCTCCAAATTCCCCCGATGACAGAGAGCAGGGGGTCACTGTAAGCTTGAGCTCAATCAATACCTTCTTATAGCTACATTTAGTGCACATTCAGCATGATCTGTTCCAGACCCTTTGCGTATTCGGACCATACGCAAATGGTAAGGTCATTCGAGTATTTTCGACATGCCTATATTTTCAGAAATGGATGGAAAATTTCTTGTAGATTATTTTAATGTCTGTTGAAATATGTAACGTTTGACAAAGTACGTTTTGGCAGTGAATAAAAGATCTAAAAGAATTTATAAGATTTGGATAACCACAGACAAAACCCTTTCCAATTGAAATAATTTAATCCGTTGTTTTTGTCCTGAGTGCCCCTCCAAATATTCAAATAATCTGTTACAAAGTAGCAGCCTCCATTTACAATGTAATGTATTAACGCTTATAAGTATTACGCACAGTTCTGAAATTTCATAACTGCTTTTTGTAGCAATTAAAGGTATCACGCTTTTAAAAAATCGGCCCTTCTCAGAAAGCACATGTCTTAATTTACACAGATCACGCTAAAACCCTTTCTAGTCCCTCTATACATAGACTTAACCTATTGATTATTTTGCATGGAGAGTAAAACAACCCTTCACGAATGACCAATTTCATTTTTACATGTACATACATAAAGTAGATACGTCTCTTTCGTAAATCAACATCCGGTACAAGATTTCTGATATTTCAGTTTTACAGTAACTAGCATGATTTATATGTTCAAATTTTATTTCAGTATATCTGTTTAACCTTTATAGTGTCTATTTCCACGATATTTATCAAGTTTTGTCTGTCTATTTCATGTTTTATGTGTTGAATAATTAACTGCTCCCGTAATGTATATTTGGTTCGTTCGATAGTTCGTCAGTTATCCGATTTGAAAGAGCATCATATATGTCTGTGTTGACATCTTTGAGTTCGTCTTCGTTATGTAGACCCATGTTCAAAAATACGATATGCTGTAGAGAAGATGGACACAGTGTCAACGAAAGATACACCAGTCCGACACCAAAAAGAAAACTTCTGGTACATCAAATTAAGAAAAAACATAATAAAACATCCGGAACACGCCAAGTCCATTCTAAGTCTCGTAATAAGACCCCAAGAATTCGAAAAGTTTTCCCGCCAAATATTTCGTCTGAGGATTGCAAGCTTTAAGTATTTGTTCTTAGATTTCAGTTCAACACTCAACTTATAATTGAGCCACACTTACAGGCCTATTCATTATTATCCAATACAGGAAAGTGATTGGTGGAGAGTAAAACAGTCCTGTTCCATAACGACATCCGTCTCATTTCAAACAGAAATCATGTACATCTGTTTAACCTTTAAAAAAATTGTCACATCTTTTTTAACATTAAATGAACACATGTACATTTTAAGATATTTAAACAATAGCCAATACAGTCACTATTGTTTTTATTACTTTTAATGGGTAAAATTTTAAATCTAACGGTATATTTACATCCAGTCATACAAAAATTGGCATAGGTGCCGTCGAGTGGATTTACCTTGATTTGTTGCGAACATCACGATCGTATTCACATTTTCTTGTCCGTTTTCATAGCTTAAATGCATTTGCTGGTAGCCATCGTTGATGTCTACAGTACTATTGAAAGGATGTCCTTGTGAAGCAGGTGTTATCATGGGGTTTCCTACTAAGTGTTCGTGTCATTGTGGATAACTAAATACAATTTTACTATATATGTTCAACAGATGGTCATTTCGGCAGGAAGAATTTTCTTACACTTGTTTTAGCGTGCATACAATGTGTTGTGTCGGCTTATTGTATATTGTTGAAAGTTTAAAATCGTTTATTTCAGAAAATCAGTTGTAAAGTTAGTATGTGATAAGTCTGCAGAAGGTGACTTTACAGCACTTGGTCAAGATGTACCTCCTACCGGAATTTATGTAAGTTATAAGTTATATTGAATGTGGAATTCTGTATAGTTTACAACTGATAATGATACTTTTACTCAATTAAGGATTTGAATCTTGTAGAGATTTCGGGGCATATTTAGCAAAAGAACCACCCTTGAAATTCTGACGTTTTTTCTTTTGACCTTTTTAAGATGGCTGTAAACATATAAATACGATCATATTACTCACAAAGTGACTTTATTTTAAGAAAATAAAGGACCATCGATAATCTCATCCAAAATAATTTTTTTTTCTATCTATAGTTCTCATTGAATGCATACAGATTTGGTATTGTTCCTGCATGTGGTTTCAACACAATACATTGCTTCATGGCGGACAATGCATATTTAATAAAATTGCTTAAATTTGATTGGCGTACAGCAATCTAGTGGAATATCAGAGTCAATGTGCATTTTCCTAAAATACGTTTCGCCATTTGAAAATCAGATGATGATTTCTATGGAATCCGAAATTCAGTACAAATAGGATAACCTTTTCTTACTCAATCTTTAAGTAGTATTTGTGAAATTAAGCTGTCATTTAAATTCAGAAATAAGGTTTTTTGTTGTACCCATTTCAGCATTCATATTAATTACAAGCAATATATATAAGGCGGAAAATTCAAGACTAAAATATCCAGAAACATGATTTAAGCAGAAAATCTGAAAATAAAAATTTATTTTTAGTCTTTCCAACTGAAGTCAAAGTATGCTTGTGAAGACACACCAGGTCCAAATGCAAGCAGCGGTTTGTCAATTGGTTCTATAATATGTATAGGGTAAGTACAGTTGTGGTTATAACATCTTATGCAGAAAATACCTAGATGGGGGTGTTTTGTTTTTTTAACAAAAAGATATACAAATTCAACATGTATGTGGCAGCGAAGGTCTCTTTTTAGGCTGTGAAGACAGACAAAAGAGAACTTAGTAACTTTTGTATGGGAAGCTGTTAGTACCAAACACAAAACTGTGTTGATATTTGAATCATAAAAATTACAAAGAACAGAAATCAGTGAACACCTGCAATGACCAAAAATTACATTCACATGCGACAATCCATAAGGGAACTACACCAGAAAAACACAACAGACCAGAGACACATAAATAACGATAGGAACTGAGGATATCCGGACTTGGTACCGGCACGAACTAGCAAACACTAGCAGTGGGCTTAAACCGATTTATGGGTATCCATACATCCCCTTTCTCTATCCCGTTGACCTATAGTATAAAACATTTACGAATAAGACCCAAAACAGGTAGACTACTAACTCTAGAACCACTATCTTGCAAAAGAAAAGAATATGACAATGCGTAATTTCGAAAGATGGGTCAAATAGCGCTCGCCACTAAACTGCTTACTATCTCAAGGAACTTAGTCTGCTGGTAAAACACTGTCGCACTACAGAAGAAAAATCAAACTCAAAACTTGTCGAAGGGTTAGTCGTCATGTATTTCAATAGACATCTGCAGTATTAGTGAGAGGCCAGTATGTGTAAAATCTTCAGGTCACTGGATTCCAAAGCCAATTTAACGAATTCGTGTAGAATATCTCGTCGATATCAACTATTACGTAAAGAATTTAAGTTACATTCCAGTTTTTCTTGATTTTTTTTATCAGTTTCTGGCATTTTTAACAACATTTCCATAAAATTGAGGATGAAAAATTCCCTTTTTAATCAGCTGTTGGCGAGGCATGTTATATTAAATATCAAATGTTCATATCTTCTGTAAAACTTCTTAAAAGTATTTTATTATTTATGAGTAGTTGTAAGAGCACTTTACTAGTGAATTTATGTTTGTTGACAACCCCGCATACATGACGAAAGGGATACATGGATGTGGTGTTGTTTGACATTTAGCAATGAATTCTGCTCAAACCGGGGCCAGAGGCGTCTTGAAATAACTATGAGATATGAGCATAAGTCTTTGTTGAAGGCTTCATATGACTTCAAAATGAATAACAAATAAAGCGTTGTTTCATTTCTTGGTTTTATCATATATTTGTGGAGACATATGTGTATTTACTCAATATCCTTTCATTGTTAATTCATTTGCATATTATTCAACAAAATGCAGTATGTTACTGAAAACACTGATATAGGGTCTGTAAGTCTCGTCATGTGACAGCGAGATTTCACGATAAAAGTTCAATTTGAAAACGTTTCCCGCAAATAAGACGTCGGAAGATTATGACGTCTACATTTGGGTTTGAAACGTCATATGTATTTTGCCAAAAATGCAACTTCCGAGTACAATTCATGACCCTGAAAGTTCAAAAATCGAACGAGACTTACAGACCCTATTCTATGATTTTTTTAATCGTAACCTCTAAGACACATTAAGTTGTGGTTTTGTAAACAAAAAGACGCAAACACACGCTTACAGGAGAACTGGGCATGTCTTTCCATGTGCAATTACATTGATAACGTTTATGTTTTACAGGTTTGCCGGTATTCTATTTCTATATATAGTTCTTGGTATAGTAATTCAAATATTCGTACGGAAAGAATCTGGTAAAAGAGTGATACCAAACCATGATTTCTGGGTAGCCGTACCATCGTACGTGAAGGTTAGTTGTCGTTTATGAGAAATGTTACGGATTGAAGCACAGTTTTAACGCCTTTGTATGTTGAAAGATTTTTGTTGAAACGCATTTTGAAACATTTGGAAAGTTCCAAAACAAAAAGGATGTATCCAAGCCAATTAAGAACATATAACCAATAAGATCTAAATAAAAAGCCAAACCAGCTCAGGACAGAGCTTTGCACAATAAATTTCTCTTTAATGAATATTTTTTAAATGAGATATTGCTCGTTTCCAAACATAATTGTTTTTCTTGCCAGCAACGGAGAAGTGCAAGTACCTTCGGGAACTAAAAGTCCCCCAGCAGAAGTATCGACCCAGTGGTAGTAAATTAACAAATGCATACGTTGCTGTAAATTTGTTTTCGACAACTTGTGCCTCTTCAGAACAAAAAAAAAAGTCAAAATCAGCTTAGGGTAGAGCTTTGCACTATGACAATGTCAAAAAATATAAAATGCCAAGACTTATGACATGTCTGTAACCGTTATTTTGCTTCAACAGAATATTGCTCTGTCGTATTCGCTTAATTTGTGCTTGCTTCGGGCAAACATCGGAATAGGAGGCCAAATCCAATACTAAAGACATCTAACGAGTGCAACACACGGAATGTATGTTCAGTAAATTAGGGGATTAGGATTTTGATAAAAACTTTAAATTTATTCCTATCAAACGCAAGGTTAACTTTTCATATCAGACTAATGGGCTGTGAATAAAAAGGTTTGGGTGAGAATTTTGATTTGGTCAATTCTTTGGGGCAAGTTACTTTACTATTGAAGCCTATGTGAAGCTTAATCATTTATTGTAATTATAAGAATTATCAGCAGCACAACAAAAAGGCAGTACAAATACATCAGACATGCATAAATAGGCCTTTTCAAAACTCATCTGTCCCCACTTCGGTTTCGGCATTTATATACAATAAAACAGTTCCGGTTATCAAGCCAATATTCAATCTATGGCTAAACACGATTTCACACCTTTCCTTCTGAACACAGTTCATAACACTGTTCATTTTGGACTACATACTAACGTTACTACAATTACAACACCGTGTCCTGGAAAATTGTTAGTCAACTAGTGTCGTCTTAGCGTATACGAGTGATGATTACCGGAAGCAAAGGGTGTTCGTACTTCCACTTGATGGGAGAGTTGCAATCCAGGAAAAGATAACAACCCTGTATGGAAAAAGCTATAAAACATGTTTTTTTTTGTATTTTGTACAACAGTATATCTTAAGGAGGGTTACTGTTTCTGTAATTTTTTGTCGGCTGATGAACGGAAAAAAATCATGTTTAAAGTTTCTTTTTCTTCTTATTTTTCCAGGATGGTACATTGTTTATAGTTGGAAGAGGAAAACAGAAAACATACAATAAAATTTGACGTCACTTCTGGTTAACCGTAAATATTGTCTCAAAATTATCGGAAAATTCTTGCATGGATTTTTTTTTAACTTTGTAGCAATTCAAATGATTGTTTCTTAAACATGAGGATCATGTAAACTTTAAATATGAAGTGAAATATTATTTCTTGTTAGAACTAAGATCAATTGCATACTTATTATGTCATTTCAACCATATCCATTATGACTTAGCAGTAATATACCTACCTCCCGAGCGTATGGAGTGTATATTTCATAGTTGAATTCGTTATTGTTGGGCGTGTAGTTCATACATGCAGTGACTTTGTGAAAACAACATAAGCACTATCACAGAAACTGCTAAGTTAGGAATACGTTCAGCCTTTGTTACTTTCGTCCCTTTAGAAATTATATGTCACTACGACATCATAGATAGATATGAAATACATCGGCATGCGAAATACCGTAGCAAGAACGAGGAGAGGGGGAATTCTAAAATCATAAATAACTGCAATTCACATCAAACATGAAACATCGGACATTGACCTTCAACAGCAAATCTTACCACCATGCTGTTGCTATTATATGCTATTTTTTACTATTATTTTCGCATAATATAACTAATAGTGAATATCTTCTGTAACAAATTGTCATCTGTAGTTAGTATTTCTGTATAACGGAGAAGACCTCGTAAGTTTATAACTTGTGTCTCATCCTTTGTCATATATGTTTGATTTTGACAATAAAATACGTTTAAACCAACATGAATAAAGACAGTATGACAAAGACAAAACAAATAAACAAAAATGAACAAGAACGCCACATAACTAAAGCACTAGCAGTGTGAACCCTTATAAAAACTGAGGTATCATTGGTGCTCCCGAAGGGTAAGCATGATCTGCTCCAAGCATGGCACAAAGCCAGTTAAAATATGATGTTGATATATCTGTTTGGATGCTGATTGGTTATTGTCATTTTCTAACCCGTAGACAAAACTAATTGAAATCTATGGTGCATATGTTACTTCTCTAACGTCTAAATTGTCGGTTTCACAAAACAAAACGGTCAATTGCAGCTGAATTCACGTCCTCTATAGGAATTGACATTACTGAATTGGACTTTACCCTGGATTGACCCAATGACAGTGTGACGGGTGATGTGTACAAGGCACCCTTACCCATACTGAACACCTGAATTCACTCTCGGTTTTTATTGGGGTTCGTACTGTGAATGCTTTAGTTGTTTTGTTTTGTCTTGTATATTGCACTGTTACATTTTAGTTTTGTCTTTGTTAGTGATGTTTGCTGTACGGGCTTGGTCTTGTTATTGTCTGAATACTAAAGAAATTCGCAGAATCTTTCCATAACATTTACTTTGTTACTGTTTTGAGGGTTAGAGAAGTAACATGTACTATGGATTTTTTTAAATTGGCTTTGTCTAAGGGTTGGAGGATGACGTTAACCAAACACCTTCCAAACAGTTCACACTTTTAGTGTTTTAGTATTGAGTGCTGTATTTGTGGTGTTCGTGAGTTTTGGTGGGTGTTAAGTGTCCTTTAGTCTTTCGTCTTTTGGTGTTCTCGTTTTTTCATTGTCTCTGGACTTTGATTTATGTAATCTTGTGATATTTTCCTTCGGCAATCTACTGATGTTAATAGCCTAATAACACATTCAGGACGTTTTTTGAAATGCAGCATAATTTCATTTTCGTATTTAGTTATTATTGACTTCTGTTATTAACTTTGTGTTTACTACTCATGGCATGGTGAATTTAATGAATGTATTATATCATAAAGTCTACGAAAGAAACAAAATTGCATTATTTTGCTGCCACCCCGATCCTGAAATCGTATTTATAAACGTTATCACATTCTCGTCGTATTGGATTTAATTTAGAGTTATCCCCCTTCTTCCATTGATTTATTGCTTATAGACGAATAAGGTGGAGCACAAATACAATGTTGCCGTGGGGAAGGGACAATGACTTTATGGTACAAATTTTTTGACACGACACGTTCTTGACGTACAACTTGTTTTTAATTTCATTTAGCAATATTCATTGACAGGGGCGCATAAATATTTTCTGTTAATATATTTGCCTACGGTATCAATGTCTTTGTTTGCTCAAAACATAGATTTATAAATTTCGTAAAGTGGGGGTGGGAGTATTACTTTTAACGGGAAATTATTTTCACTGTAGATTCTCCTACAGGTAGGAGCGTTGAATCGACCTTCAGCACTCAAGTTTTGTTAGTATGCAAAAATCGAGAGTAAAGAAATAATTCTCAATATGTCGAATCTGTTTCTTCCTTCACTCAGGAAATATAAATTAACTGGCCAGGTACCTCTCTTGGAAACTTAATCAACACCCATAAGATACACAAAAAAATGGAGAAATGTCGTACAATATTTCCAAATTTTCAATCGGAATCGTTCCGCAGCAGTTGGGGTGCTCCTTTCCGGTCACGATTACAATTTCTTTTTCAATTTTATTATTCAATATCTTTATTGCTAAGAATTGTGTAGTTTTGTGGATTTGTTTTTGTAAATAAAGGTGTAGTATACATGATATATCCGGGGAAAATATTTATTAAATACATAAAAAGGGCGGGTGAACATTTTTGTTTCGTAGTGGGAAGTGATTCATGACCATCAAGGTCGAACTGGACATAAAATCAATGTTAACAAATGAAGGTCATTATAAAATGTGTTATTAATACTGTTGTTTATCAAATTGTAATCATATAATTATTAATAATCATGATTTTGTCTTTAAATCATCGAAAATCCCTGAAAGATGCTGGCTGTTATGTAATTTGGGCATGGAATTAATAAAATATACAAACTAACTTTTCGTGTGTAATAGTTTGTATTTGCTTGATCCAAAATAGATGGAATTTGCAAATAAATAAATAAAGTAACTACATTGATGGATTTTAAAACGGGTTGAAGGGGTTGGACTTGAACAATTTTTGTAAATTTGTTAAATTTCGTGCTGAAATTACAAAAATTGAAAGAGAACCCCTTGTCGAAGACTGGATGTGTTTCTGACCCTTTTTGTGATGTATATTATAAGAATTCTAAAGTAAGATTGTACATAAAAAAGTAATATCAAAAACGACAAATTTGTACACCTTACATCTTTGTTTAATTGAATATTTTATTTTTTTTTACTGATCTATCCTAACTTTTCCTTCTTACGTCCAAATCATTTTTACTTTGTATTTTTTATTTTGATTGATAACTGCCGATTTGTCAAATTAGGTTAAGAATGTTGTTTTTTTATTGCCAATATATGTAAACAAATTACGAAATATTTCGAAATCTTATTGACTAACCCACTAGAGGGCATTAAAATTACATGGACATTTTACTGTTTTAAACTTCCTACATGAATTTGAAAAGCATCAAAAAGAATCCCAGGACCTTTGTTATAGTACATGGATGAGGAATGGTTGCTGATCGACGAGAAATAAATTTTCCACTTGCTAAAATTACCCACCTCAAATGCCCCGGGGGTGTGGGGGGGTAACTTGGTATATTTTCGGGTAGGGATGTGCCAAATCGATCTCGGAAACATGCCCCGAATTTATATACTCAAGTATGTAAAACATACCCCAAATTTATATAACAGCACTAAATTTAGGACTCGGATATATTAAAATACCTTTGGTTTAACATGAAAATTATAAAAATCAAAGAAACAAAGCTTTAAATACATAAAATATTGTGCATTTAAAGAAAATAAATCACAACAATTATGTTGTCTCATAAAAAATTGCCATTTTTGCGTTTTTGGTACCAAAATTTATATAAATTATTATTTTTATATGCAAATTTATATGCAATTGGTTTGAAAGCACACCCAAATTTATATATTTCATGCAAAAAACATACCCGAATTTTTCTCACACCCCCGGGCTCAAATGGCAGATCAGAGATGGGGGTGGTTGCATTTTGTAAGACCCCCCTTTTCGGCAATTTTTTTTTCATTTCGTGACAAAATTAACAATGTATATAGGAATCCTCTTTTTCTGTTTTTCCAAGGATTTTTTAATATTTACACTTTTTCCAAATTTGACGCAAGAGAAAAATACGAACTCATTTAGAAAATGACAGTTAAACAAAAATAAATATAAGGTAGTTTATCTACTAAATATGTTGTGTCAATCTTCACAATGACCTTTATAATAAATGTTTTATGCCTATTATTAGGTTGGGTAACATTCAATTTAGTAACTTTAGTGGTCAACATCCCTCATAAATCTTATAGATATGAGTGGTCATTAATCTATAAAGATTAATTGATAAAAGACCCCCTACGGATTAAACCCCTACCCCATGCCTTAATAAGCCATATACCCCCATGTGGTAAAAATTATCGTAATTTTTTAATGTTTGATTTTATGAATGAGTCAATAGTTATCGCTAAATAAGGGCTTACACATGCAGAGTGTAATAAACTCGTCCACGTGTGCATCAGTTTAACCTTATCATCCCCCGAAGGCGGTAATGGATCACTCTTACAAATGCCAATAGTGAACATACACACACAAAAATCCCGTAGGAAGTTGTTAAACGTGTAGAAAAAACGATGAAATTAATATAAGTGTGAAATTATATATCTTTAAGTCTGCCCTTTCTGGAGAATAAGGATTATTTTGTGTTTTCTTTAAATTCAAGAATGAAATTGACTACCTATCTATTTCGTTTCAAAATGAATAAGTATTTTTCTAAGTGTTGTTGTGGAAATAAAAGTTACTTTGATCTTTCTGTGATAGTATTATTTGTGTATATTTTTGGATGTACAATTTCTAGTGTTTGTGCCTTTAATTTGGATTTAAAAAAAGCAATAATTCAGAGAGGGGAGACGGGGAGTATGTTTGGTTATTCCGTGGCCCAGCATCTGGACCAAAACAGAGGATGGTGAGTGTTTGTTGCAAAAGTAAATATAATCGGCAAAAATTTGGATGCAATTCAAGTAAAATGTATTGTACAATTGAGAAGTTTATAAGTAACAAAGTTAAATGTTTGATTATGACAAAAAAGTTATAAGCCCGTCAAATAAAGTGTGTGTGTGTGGTGGAGGGAGATGTTCCAGATTATCATTTGCGTTTTTTGTCAAAATTCTACAAGCCCCCCCCCCTAAAAAATAAAAATTATAACAAAAAGTAGGATCTAAAATCCAGACCCCTTTTGAATCTTACGGTAACCAGATGTTACTGATAAAACTTTGGGCCATTTAGTTAATTATAAATCTTTTCTCTAACATCACGTCTCTTTAAGGAATAAATATTTGGTTTTGTTTGTACATTTGTCGAGACAAAAGAAAAAAATGGGGTTCAAGACTAAAGATGCATGAAAGGTGCAATATTTTACCCCCCCCCCCCTTTTATAGCACGAATAGGTTCGGTTCCACACAATCTTCTCATTTCAGATAACCATTGAGAATCTCTTTGTTCTAATTGCTTAAATCTTTTTACAACCAAAGAGTTTCATTAAGTGTACGTGTTTCTTCTCTTTTCTCACTATAGTTCATTACAGGTCTTTTGTTTGTTTATTTACTTACATATGGAATGCGTTATCTTTGATGTACGTGACGTAACACCGAATCTCATGCCGGGACCATGTGTACCAGTTTCTGATGTTTCATAAATTTAATGACCTTAGGTTTTTGTGCATACTTTAAAACAAATTTTCAACCGTTGATACTTTGATACTGTTTAATTTACAGTATTAAGTTCAATATAATTTAAGTCCCAATCTATTTAACCTCTTCATAAATGACTTACCCAAATATCTCAGTGATTGTGAAGACCCTATATATCTTAATAATCACCCGATTCACTGTTTAATGTATGCAGATGATATTGTAANCGGAACGGAAACGATCTCCGGACCCGGAATTTGAAGGGAAAAAACGAAGCAGCCCTAAAATATTTTACAAAGAATGCACTATGGGGCTCCTCGTCAAAAGTGGTCTGAACGTATGCTATATACTACTAATTATCATGCTGCCATCACAATTACCTCGGTATTTGATTTAATTTAGAGTTATCCCCCTTCTTCCATTGATTTATTGCTTCTAGACGAATAAGGTGGAGCACAAATACTATGTTGCCGTTGGGAAGGGACAAGGACTTCATTGTACAAATTTTTTGACACGTTTTTGACGTACAACTTGTTTTTAATTTCATTTAGGCAATACTAATTGACAAGGGCGCGTTAATATTTTCTGTATATATATATTTGCCTACGGTATCAGAATAAATTCTGCAACTAATGGTAAAATTCAACATGAACTTATTACATTGTATATTCTCCTTCAGTTGAATGTTCAAATATATTTCTTCAATTGATATAATAATATTTCCACCTTCAAAATTCAAGTTTAGCTAGTATGTTAAAATCGAGAGTAATGAAATAATTCATAATATGTCGAATCTGTGGCTATCGTGAAATTTATTGAACACCCGGAAAATATGAAATAAACACTGATTTACAATGGGGCGGAGTAAACTTTAAAATTCAAGGCATGTTGTTTCGTTGTTCTTTAGTTTGTTGCCCATAATTGAATCATTTTTTATTATTACAGAAAAATACAATTGATTTTTTTACATATATGAAAGGGAAAATGCTAGAATGTGTAGAGTAAAAATTACACAAATTTGAGGTAATGATAAAAAGAGGCTTTTTGCCCTCATATGTGATCCTGGCTCCTTAGGCTTTGTCTAACATTTGGCCTCAATAACATAGCAAATTGTGTACATTTGTCACCAGTAAGTACATGAACTCTAATTAAAAGTTGGTTTAATAAACAGGTAAAAAGGGGTCTCTAAAAACACCGCAAAGGACCTCCTTTGTGCACAAAGGAGCACAAAGTAGCACAAAGGACCACAAAAGGGTATTAAATCAGCACAAAGGACACGAAACTATGTTCTTTGTATATAAATATTTATATTTTTACCCAAAAATATTTTGAATTCTATTTTTAGTACGTTTTAATCCATTTTATCATACGTTTTAGCATACGATTTTTCCGGTAAAGACACGTACTATACCACATCGTATTTGAAATAAAATTTGCATGGAGGTACAGTCTAAAAAATGTGAATTTAAGATTATTATTTATTCAAAAAAATTATATAATGTTGAATTTGATAATTAAAGGTATTATTTTCATTATCAATATGATTTTCCAACAAACCGGTTATTTATTTCGGGTGTTATGAATATCGAACGCGATATACAAGTGGTACTTTTAAAGAATACCCCTAAGATAAAAATATTTAGCACAATGTAGTTTTTTATATAAAAAGTGAGAAATATTTATTAAGTTGAGGTATTAATTTGATATATTGTATTGTTCAAGTAAACACAAAATCTTACCCACTTATGTCAGAAATATTCGTTAAGACGGAGAGAAAAAATTCAAAATACATTATTTTTGTAAAAATATTAATAATTTGATACTTAGAATGTAATTTCATGTCCTTTGTGCTGATTTAATACCCTTTTGTGGTCCTTTGTGCTACTATGTGCTCCTTTGTGCACAAAGGAGGTCCTTTGCGGTGTTTTTACAGACCGGGTAAAAAGAAATAGCATCCGCCCCATTGTAAAACTTTATTTCTGCCCCATTGAATACTTTATTTTTTGACAAAATCCGCCCCAATGTATGATGGCCGAAATAAATGACCAGTAACCTCCTGTGGAAACTTAATGGACACCCATAAGATAAAAAATGGATAAATATCGTAAAATATTTCCAAATTTTCAATCGAAATCTTTCAGCAGATGTTGTGTTCCTTTCCGGTCACGATCAATACAATTTCTTTTTCAATTTCATAATTCAATATCTATATTGCTAAAAATTGTGTAGTTTTGTGGATTTTTTTGTAAATAAGTATAGTACATATGATATCCGGGGAAAATATTTATTAAATACATAAAAAGGGCGGGTGAACATTTTTATTTCGTATTGGGAAGTGATTCATGACCATCAAGGTCGAACTGGACATAAAATCAATGTTAACACATGAAGGTCATTATAAAATGTGTAATTAATACTGTTGTTTATCAAATTGTAATCATATAATTATCAATAATCATGATTTTGTCTTTAAATCATCGAAAATCCCTGAAAGATGTTGGCTGTTATGTAAAAGGGCATGGAATTCATAAAATATACCAACTAACTTTTCGTGTGTAATAATTTGTATTTGCTTGATCCAAAATACATGGAATTTGCAAATAAATAAATAAACTAACTGTATTGATGGATTTAAAACGGGTTTAAGGGGTTGGACTTGAACCATTTTTGTAAAGTTGTTAAATTTCGTGCTGAAATTACAAAAATTGAAAAAGAACCCCTTGTCGAAGACTGGATGTGTTTCTGACCCTTTTTGTGATGTATATTTTAAGAATTCTAAAGTAAGATTGTACATAAAAAAGTAATATCAAAAAGGACAAATTTGTACACCTTACATCTTTGTTTAATTGAATATTTTATTTTTTTTTTACTGATCTATCCTAACTTTTCCTTCTTACGTCCAAATCATTTTTACTTTGCATTTTTTATTTTGATTGATAACTGCCGATTTGTCAAATTAGGTTAAGAATGTTGTTTTTTTATTGCCAATATATGTAAACAAATTACGAAATATTTCGAAATCATATTGACTAACCCACTAGAGGGCATTAAAATTACATGGACATTTTACTGTTTTAAACTTCCTACATGAATTTGAAAAGCATCAAAAAAGAATCCCAGGACCTTTGTTATAGTACATGGATGAGGATTGCATGTGTACAATGGTTGCTGATCCACAAGAAATAAATTTTCCACCTGAAAAAAAAAGAAAGAAAGAAAAAAAACTCGAATTCTTGAATTGATCGTTTTTATCTAAGATTACCCACCTCAAATGCCCCGGGGGTGGGGGTGGGGTAACTTGGTATATTTTCGGGTAGGGATGTGCCAAATCGATCTCGGAAACATGCCCCGAATTTATAAATACTGTAATTTAAATGAAATTGAAAATGAAACTCATTATTTTTTCACATGTCCGAAATATGAAAGTGAACGTGAAGAATTAATGAAAAATATAAATAAAATTTTCCCAGAATTTTACAAACTAAACAAAAATCTTCAACTCAAAAACTTGATTTCGTCTTTTCAATGCATGCAGTATGTTGCTCCATTTATAAAAAAGTCATTAATACTGAGGAAAGTGGACTCCCAGACTGCATAAGTTCATTGTATTTGTGTAATGTATTTTGTATTTGTATTTTGTTTATGCCATCAGCCCTCAGGGCATAATTGTGCATTTGTGAATAAAGCATTATATATACTCAAGTATGTAAAATATACCCCAAATTTATATAACAACACTAAATTTAGGACTCGGATATATTAAAATACCTTTGGTTTAACATGAAAATTATAAAAATCAAAGAAACAAAGCTTTAAATACATGAAATATTGTGCATTTAAAGAAAATAAATCACAAAAATTCTGTTGTCACAGAAATGCCATTTTTGCGTTTTTGGTACCAAAATTTATATAAATTATTATTTTTATATGCAATTGGTTTGAAAGCACACCCAAATTTATATATATTTCATGCAAAAAACCATACCCGAATTTTTGGCACACCCTCGGATCAGAGATGCGGGTGGTTGCATTTTGTAAGACCCCCCCTTTTCGGCATTTTTTTTTTCATTTCGTGACAAAATTAACAATGTATATTGGAATCCTCTTTTTCTGTTTTTCCAAGGATTTTTTAATATTTACACTTTTTTCAAATTTTACGCAAGAGAAAAATACGTACTCATTTGGAAAATGACAGTTATTTACACGTAAATAAACAAAAATAAATATAAGGTAGTTTATCTATTAAATATGTTGTGTCAATCTTCACAATGACCTTTATAATAAATGTTTTATGTCTTTTATTAGGTTGGGTAACATTCAATTAAGTAACTTTAGTGGTCAACATCCCTCATAAATCTTGGAGATATGAGTGGTCATTATCTACAAAGGTTAATAGATTTAAGACCCCCTACGGATTAAACCCTACCCCATGCTTAAATAAGCCATATACCCCCATGTGGTAAAAATTTATGAATGAGTCAATAGTTATCGCTAAATAAGGGCTTACACATGCAGAGTGTAATAAACTCGTCCACGTGTGCATCAGTTTAACCTTATCATCCCCCGAAGGCGGTAATGGATCACTCTTACAAATGCCAATAGTGAACATACACACACAAAAATCCCGTAGGAAGTTGTTAAACGTGTAGAAAAAACGATGAAATTAATATAAGTGTGAAATTATATATCTTTAAGTCTGCCCTTTCTGGAGAATAAGGATTATTTTGTGTTTTCTTTAAATTCAAGAATGAAATTGACTACCTATCTATTTCGTTACAAAATGAATAAGTATTTTTCTAAGTGTTGTTGTGGAAATAAAAGTTACTTTGATCTTTCTGTGATAGTATTATTTGTGTATATTTTTGGATGTACAATTTCTAGTGTTTGTGCCTTTAATTTGGATTTAAAAAAAGCAATAATTCAGAGAGGGGAGACGGGGAGTATGTTTGGTTATTCCGTGGCCCAGCATCTGGACCAAAACAGAGGATGGTGAGTGTTTGTTGCAAAAGTAAATA
>MJUU01009153.1:53199-68301 GCA_002080025.1 Modiolus philippinarum
ATACTTGTGTGGAATTTCACGACTTTGGGTAGTGACGTAAGGGGTGCAATTAAGAAAAATCTAGGAACGGGGCGAGGTGCGGTTATTGCCAAAACCCAAATTTTACACTTTTCCTTGGGTTTACGCACACCCTTAATTCCCTTTCTATGTAAACGTCTGCTTTTCCGTGAGAGTCCCAATCTGTAATAGTTGCCACAGTTATATACATGACATATAGAACAACAAAAGACCGAATTTGCAGTTGTTTGAGTTTTGCAAATTATGTCTCTTAGGTGTAGATTTGTCACTTTCCGGTGTTTACAAACCAAAATTCAGAAGTTACAAATATTTTTAAAAAATGGCCATATCAGATATTAAAGACAGGAGAAACTCCTTAGTTTTGCAAAATTTTATAACTTTCGATATTGTAATGTTTGATAATGTTCGGTTTTTTGGACCTTCAAAATACAGCACCACTTGGTTGATTATACCGTTGGCACCTAATGCATCGAACCAGATGTGATTAAACGACAAAATACCGAAACTGCGTTATTTGATTTCTAGAATTGTGTGCCGCTTGCCTGACATTTTGTCTGATTTCAAGTAAAAAGTGATGAAATACAGATTTCCGGTTCATTTATTTCCCGAAATCCCGGGCTTTAATAATAGAAATCCCGAGCTTAAAAACTTCCAATTCCGGCATCCCGAAAAAGTGCCGACCCCCTCTATTATGCCGGATTGCTGGACACTCTAGATCCCGAGTCAACGCACAGTGATAATCGCGCTTTTGTTTTTTACGGAAAGGGTGTCGTTTTCGGTTATACATTTTTATGTGAAAACATATACTTTTTGTTTGATTTGTGACCCATGTAATTAAGTGACGTTTATATATGTAATTTTGTTGGTATGTCAAAAGATTTATTTGTTACTACCTGTGAACACCTGGAGGAATACAGTGTTTAAAATATATACCGTAAATAGAAAGTAGGAAAAATTGGCAGGCTTATCCTTAATTATGCAGATCTACATATATATGTAATTATACGTCCTTGTGCAGATGTTGAGAGCTGATAGCTTTTATAAATCTTGATCAGTTAACTTATTTAACAACTTCATTTGCTTTATCCTGACTATATCTTTTTCCAGGCAACCTTAAATAATTTCACCCCTTTCATTCTGTATTGGTCATTGGTGGAGCCAGGCCACAGAAAGGGGTAGGTTAAAAGGATACCTAAATCACAGAGACCGGAGTTCCAACGCCCTTCACTTGCACGTTTAATATGGAATGCTACATTTTTTTCAAGGTCCATTTGGCCAGAAAATTCACCAGCTCGATCTGCCATCACTGTCAAATTGTTCCAGTGCATTGACAATGTTAACCTAATTCGACATATCCGTAACAAGAACGTGTCATTGTTTTATGATCAATTGCACGTGCATTAATCAAATATTAAACGGATTTCAAGGAAATATGAGAATTATTTGCCTTTAAAGAAAGTAAATATACAGCTAATATTGGTTATGCCAATACTTATTACATTATCAAATAAAACCATTCGATTTTTTATTTAATAGAGGAGAATGTCTGTGGTTTGTCTGACAGCCCACAGTTTACTTAATTGGCATGATGAACCTTCACTCAATATGGCGAAACAAAGGGGATTGATACCGCCCTTTGACGAAAAATATTTATATTTTGTGCAGAATATAGACGATAAATTTTGAGGTAAATGACATACAAAGAAAAAAGGTTTTGAACCCCCTTTTCGGAGACTGGATCCGTATTGAGATGTCCTTTCCGGAATGTAATGGCACACATTGCAATTTACCACAACTGTAAATCCTCGGGAAAAATACAGTAAAAAAGGGACAAGACTTTAAACTGTTCTGTGCATTTGGTTGGGTTCAATAATTACCAGATTTTAACTAATTTTCTTTATTTCAGGATGCTTGTAGGGGCCCCAAAAGCACAAACAAATCTACAACCTGGAATTATAAAAGGTGGGGCTGTATATAGGTGTAGTATAGCAGACCAATCGTGTCAAGTCATTCCATTTGATTTAAGAGGTAAGTTACGTAAATAATTCATGTTCAACCGTACACATTCCGGAGCTTAGTTTAGAGACTTCCGGTTGCAAAATCTTGGGCAAAGAGTCTTCTGAAACACTCTAGACGAAGAAGAAGGACTTGTTGTGAAGAAGATACCGAGAAAGGCAAACGATCTTTTAGGTGCGATAAGGGATTGATTTGGCCCAAGAATCCAGTGAATTTCTAAGTTGCACCTCAAGATTTTATTTCATGTTCGTTTCAAAGTTGAGATCCCATTAACAGAAAAAAAGTTAGAACCAATGATGTCACAATAGGTACAGTTCTGACCTCATGAAAAGGCTACTTTTGAGAATTTTCATAGAAATATACCGAATTTGGCAGATTTTCCTACAGTTTTCCTCACCGGATATATTGAGCACATTCAAGAACCAATGGAATTCACCATCATGCTTTTCCCGATTGGTGTCGCTGCTGCACTATCAGGTAGTTCGCGGGAAAACTGGTATTTTACGCATGTTCAAATATTGTTCTTGGTGCGTGATTTTTCCCGATATCACGACGTCACAAAACAAAACCTGATAGTGCAGTGGTGACACCATACGGACAAAATATGGAAGGTGCATTCCATTAGATAATTTACCAACTTATTGGTACAAATGAATTGAACCTCTCATATAAATATTTTTGTGGTTCTTGCATGTACTCTATATTTCCTATACAGAAAAAGTAGTCAAAATTGGCCAAATTTGTCATTTTTCGACAAAATCTTAATTTGTCTCTTCTTCTACGCTCACAAACTCAGTAATCATATATCAATATTTGAGAACTGTTACTGTTTACTGAAAAGCCATACCCACAGAATATTTCAATGAGAAAATTCTGTGAATTCAACCAGATTTATTTATCAGGCCAAATATGGCCCTTATCGCCCATACTCCTTTATACTGGGGCTCAAGGAGGACCCGTGTTAAACAACTAAAAAAGACTTCTTCATTTGCCATATAATAAGTGAAAACTGTCATGAAGTTTTCACTTCCAGTGTGGCATTTGTCTACCATTGCTTTGTACATGTACATGTATTTCATAGAAAAAATGAAAGGATATGGGGTGAATGTACATGTGACAAAAACGCACATGATACATAGAAAACTTCAGTTTATCAAGGGCAGGGCTTTTATTCCTGTCTACATCTTGAGGTGAACAATATTCACCCCCTCAAGCTAGATCAAGAAGGCCCTAGCATGCGGTATTCTCGTCAAAAGTTATATCAAGGTCACTCCCTTGCTCCCCACCCGCCATAGAGTGCCAACATGGGCAATGCTCAGGGTTATCCAGCTGAAAGCACCAGGGTTACAATTGAAAGAAGAGAATAAAAATGTTGAGCAATATCGATCCAACTAGAATATGTCATTGAAGCAACACATGCCGGGAGCGGTCAATGAGGAAAAAAGTAAAACCAGGCAATGTCTGCCTACAAATATTTGTCATTAAGTAGCCTGACGAAAGACAAAAATAAGGACAAAAACAACATTGATAGACACGGGGCACATACATATTCCTACAATTTTTACATCACATGAACTATGACTTCATGATTCTTGAGTAGATTTGTTCCATATGGGTCATTCACTAGATGAAATCTTGAGTCTAAATGCTCATAACTACTGGATAAATAACGTTGAAGACCTCCTTGAATGCATTATTTGCAGGTCTTTTTAAATTGGTAAATATTAGATACCCAGTGACAGTTAATAACAAATTAATTCTTATATACATGCACAACCCTAACTTCAATTACTTCATGACTTCATGTAGTACATGTAGTAGTAAAATAATTCATTTTAGGATTTTTATACTATCCCCATGTTGCCATGACAATTTGAAAGGAAATGTAGGGTGTCATTCACAATTAATATCTATGGTTGTATGGATGTATGCCAGGGATTGACACTAACTTTAGCTTTGTATGAGACAAAAAGACTACAAGGTGCTTGAATTTACTAGCCCTGCAGTGATGTGAAATTTTGCTCACTTAAAACTACTTATGTACAAAATTCCAGTACACACAGAGTGTTTCAGTTACAAAACACTCAGGTCTGACATATTTCACAATGATGTCACTTCCTGTTGTTAATTTCATAGAAATATTGGCAAGTCATGAATGTCAGTGTAAACACCAACATTTCACCAGCAATTGTCAGTGTTTTCACACATGTCAGAGCTGAGTGTTTTGTAACTGAAACACTCTGTGTATACTGTAGGTACATTTGTTGTCCTTTCTCAAATTTACAGACCTTGGGCTAGAGGACTAGTGTAAGTGTAAGCCAAAATAGTATCATGTGAAATATGATCCAAATGGAATACATCGGCAAGCGAATACCGAAGCAAGAACGAGGAAAGGGGGGATTCTAAAATCAAAAATTCTAAAACAAAGTTTGGAGAAAGTTTGATGATATTCTGGAAATCTCATATAATTTAAACATAAGGAAACTTTTGGTCGGTACAACAAGCTGTATAAGACTGCTAGACCAAATATCCACCAAATTTAAATGTATGTAGCGAAAACTGAGTTAGTGTCAAGTCCTGTTTCCATACAATGTTATAGATGGCACCCTGAAGTTGTAAAGGCCTTTTTTTCTCATAGAACATGTAAGTCTTGTAACATGTATGACCCCAGAGGCCTGAGAATTCTCGATAGAAATGCTATTTGGAAATGTTTAGGGAGTGACCATTTGATTTTTATGGGGGGGGGGAGAGCAAGAAAGGAATTCGAAATAAAATTCAGGATCAGAAATTTGGTAAAAAAAATATCAGGACAGGAGGATGCTGAAAAAAATGACCAGGATGACATATATGAAGCAGTTTCTGCCTTGGACTGAAAAAAAAAATGACAGGATTGCTTCCAGTTAGAAAAAATGTCAGACTCAAAAATTGCATGAAAAAAATATCCAGGATGAGATTTTCCTTCTTTGCCCCCCCCCCCTAAAAATCGTATGGTTGCTCCCTTACGGCCAAAACATGAAGTCTAAGAAATATGACATCCAAATTTTAGTTTGAAACAAGGTATGATTTTGTGAAAGATGCAACGTCTGACTACAATTTTCAAAATTTCCAATTAAGAAAATTTTGGAATTGTTGGTCTTTTGTAACCACAATCTGGCCTCACTGGAGGTTGCATTCTGTCTTAAGACTTTACTGATATAACTTATTTTGTAGGCAATGATCAACAATATAATGGGACACATTACATTGATAAAGAAGATAAATCTCATCAGTGGTTTGGTGCTACAGTACAGAGTTCAGGAATTAATGGGGTAACTTTGGTAGGTAAATTACAGTACTGAGTTGTGGCATTTAGGGTAACTTTGGTAGGTAACTTGATAACTACTTTAACAGCATAGAGTTTCAGACATTACCATTGTCAGATTTTCGTCAACTTGAAACTTAAAGACACCTAACAGGTAACACAATGTACCTGTTGGTGTCTTTAGGGTATCAAGTTGTGTAATAAGGGGTAATTCTAACCTTTAATGCTAGGTTCCTTAAAAATTCACACATTGTTGCGCCATGTACAATCAAGCTACTTTTTAGATTTGTTATATTTTCGCAACTTTCAAATTCATCAAAATTTCTCTTAAGTGCCAAAGAACACACACATACAGTCAAAGTTTTTGGCAGAAATTTTTGATTGTGTGGAAAGGTCCTTTTACCTTAGTATTCTGAAGTAAAAGAGATGACATTACATTGTACACCTATAGAAAAAAAAACACATTGAGAGTTCAAGGGATCATCATTTTTCGTAGCAATAGTACATGTATGTGTACTTCCAAATATAGTCTGCGTAGGGTGGACCCCCTAGGTTGGAAAATGCTTATAGTTCCTAGGGTTTTTTTTTGGTGAAAAATTGGATTCCTATTTATTATGCATAGCAAACAGTTACAAGATGGATAGTTCACATTTCATGGGTGCAGTTTTCCTAGGCTCCCGACAAGATAGATGGTTCACAATTAAGGGGTGCAGTAAGAGATGTGCAGACGTAATGCATCATGGAAATAAACAAATTAATAAAATTGATGATGATTGTTTGGGTTGATGCCAGTGTACTTAACTACAATTAAACATTGTAAAAAAAGGTTAAGACATAAAAAAAACTTCTTTGATGTGGTCACTGATTGTGTAATATCCTTTTTCAGTGAAAAAACACTTAAATTTACTAGTAGGTTGGTTTTTTAGTCTTGATGTGCTTGGTACATGTTGGAAATAAGCTTCATGTTGTAGTTTTGTCACTCATAGTAAGTGTTACTTTATAGACAAAGTCACGGATGTATCCAGGATTTAAAGTTAGAGGGGGCGCAATTAAAAAAATTCAAGACTTCTTTTTACCAAAATCCAGATTTTGACCAGAGAGTTGATATTTTTCCGATTTTAGGGAACCACGGCACTAACACCAACCCCTATGGCCATGCTTGAATGTTGATTGAAAAGCAAGCACCTAAAGGATGCTGTTGATTGTTATCATGGTTATAAGGAAATCTATGATAAGAATAGATACTTCTTGTATACAATGGTACATACCGTTGACAATATGACATTTATTCGAGAAAACTTACATAGATCACTGCTATCTTTATAATAACAGATACTTCTCATGTACAATCTTGACAATGGTATAAAGTTATTGAAGATGAAAACCATTTCCTTTTGAATTGTAAAATTAATGAACAAAATAGGACAAATTTTTTTGAACTTATACACCAAAACTTCCCAAATTTTAAAAATTTCAATCAGTTTCAAAAAATTAGTTTCATTCTGAATCCAAACTCAGCCCTTTTACCGGTAGTATGTACCTTTCTGAAACAATCTGCTGAATTGATATAGGGTCCACGCCGGTCAGAGAGTCATCTATCTCATTGTATAATGTATATGTTTTGTGCTGTATTGTATTGCTTTGACCCTTAGGGGTGTAATTTTGCAATAAAGAATTATTATAAATGGAAAAAGCATCCATAAAGGAATAGATTAAGCTATAAATAGTGATGTAGGTTATGGATCTTATTTTGTGATTTCCTTGTTTTAAAAATTTTTGGAAAGACTTTCTGTGATTTTTACCTTATTTAAACATGAGTACATTGTGGTTTACCTTGATGTGGAAAGAAAATCTGCGAAGTTGCCACAGCTTTTGAAACTTTCCATGTCAAAAAAATTGTGTTATTTTATTTTTTTTTCTTTCCAAAACTACTTGATAAATGACCTGTATGAAGCAATATACGTAATTCCATACTCAACAATACATAGTACCATATGAAAAAAAAAACCCCAGCAAATTCATGATAGTCGACAGTTACCTGTATATGTTTGTTTACTTTCTCATCAATGTCAAAAGGTGTATCATAAAAACTAAATAACATGTTTTGTTGTTGGAGGAAGTTCATTTGGTTGTAGAGGGAAGGTTAATGTGAGGGGGAAGCTAATAATTGTTAATGAAAACCAATGATTTAGGTAGTTTTGATAGGACCCCAAATTGAATGGTGATGCAGAGGTGTTTACTTTTGCCATTTTTCTGTAGTTTCTATGGATTTTGGCAAGAAACTAAGGACTATGGTTCAGGGTTTTAAAACTAGGGTTTGTCCATCTGATAAAAAGAAAATCGTTTTCCTTGATCTTCCCAATAAAATTGATAAATCTCTGCATTATGTCTTGAGATGTCTAAGAAATTCGCTGAAAAGTCTTGCCTTGCAGTTACTTGAAAAGTCTGTGATTTCTATGACCAAAAAGTTTCTAGATCCTGAAATAAATGAAACTTTATTTAAGTAGCATGAATTAGGAGTTTTAAAATAGTATTTTTTTTTAAACTACTGCTAACAGGGTGAATTATGCTGAAGAAACTACTGCAGAAAGCTAAGGGAGTTAATGGGTCTGGCCATCATCATGTTTGTGCATGTGTGTTTATGGTGGGGGATATAAAATGATGAATATTTTGTGCTTGAAGCTGAACTTCATTTGATGAATTTGACTAGTACAAAGGGTCCGGCAGGGTTTATTTTCCCCCTTGAATTTTACAATTTGCTAGAAGGAAGTATTGGGTACTACTTGCCATGTTTTATCTTGAATGTGCATGGCAATTCTATCTTCTTGTTCAATGTGAAATGACATTTTATTTCTTTTATATGTATGTACTTTACTCTACCCCTCCCCGCCCCACATACACACACAAATACCATTTAACCACCTTCAAAATTTGCTGGAGTTATATAATTGTAATTGGAATCCACTGACATATATCTATGAACCAAATGACTGCTTTGAAACAGTGATGTAGTGATGTTTGAGAGTCCAAGACCCTAAATGGTACAGATTGTATGATTAGGTACATCATTGAGGGAAGGGAGAGGAGGGATGAGACCTTTTTCATGATGCTGGGATTGGAAGTTTTTGAACTTAGGAATTCAGGATTTCTAATTTTAGGAAATTTCTGGAAATAAATGCTCAAGGAATCGGGAATTCATCAATCCTAAGTTCTTTTGTAGTTTGGGATTTCAGGATTAGAAAAAAATAAAGTCAGGATTTTTGGATGAGACCACCTCCAGCCCATACATCATTTGGTTACAATTTAAAGAGTTTAAAAGAGGTATTTACTGATCTGCACTTTAATCATGTTTACAAACAAGTTCCACAGGTACACAACAGTTACTGCCTGTGTAGGTAGATGTACCTTTCATAAATGATTCATTTCCTTCTGTGTATTAATAAGCTGCAGTAATAAACATGAATCATGAAATAGACGACCTTTTCTTGGCAGGTTTCATTACAGAATTATTGCCAAAGTTAATATATTTATGTCATTGTTACTTGTATATATGAATAAGTTAACTTTGTCCCTAAAAGTTTGAAAGAAGTTTCAAAAGGAAGTTGAAAATCAAGATTTTTATTTCTGATTAGGACAATTAAGTGAGAGACATATTCTTATGTTCCTTTGTCCTAAGTTGATTATCTAAGGATGGGTTATAAAGACTTTCCAATAAAGAATTGCACATGCAACATAGTTGCAGAGGGTATAAGTAAGTAAGTGATTAAGTAAGTTTTATTTCCAATCAAGGGCCCATATAGAGCATACAATTAAACAAGGTAAAAATCCATTGTGGGTTCCCCTATTTGCTAACAATCTAAGGAAAGTGAAAATCAAAGACACATCTTTTATAGTATATCTAAAGAACCTTTTAAAATTAGTTATCAATATAAGAATTTGTCTGTAGAAAAAGAGGGGGCCTGAAAGACATTTTGTCAGATAAGTATACATTTATTTATTATTTAAATGCACATTTATACCCATATACATTAGGGTTGAAGGCATACATGAATAATAACAAAACCATACTAAAACAAAACAAAGATAACAAAATGAAAAATCATGCAGTTGTTGAGTCCACTCTCCTCAGCGCAAAAGACCTTGTAACGAATGAAGCCGTATACTGCACGATTTGTGGATAATTTAAACATACATATAGTTTATCTGGTCTACTTTCAATATTTGGTATAAAACGTTTTATTTCCTGTAAATAGTTTTCTCTTAGTTTTGTGTTATTATTACATGAAAATAAGAAATGTTCTTCATCATCAATAGTGTTGGAATTGCAGTTCTTACATTTTCTGTTTTCTCTTTTAATATTTTTGTACCTTCCCCTTTCAATTTCTAAAATATGATCGCTGACTCTTAATTTTGTTAGATATTTTCTATTTTCAAATTTTTTTTTATATTTTCCAAATATGGTTCAATTTCATATTTTTTCTTATATAAGTGATATATGCTAAGGTTCTGAGCCACTTATGCTTTCAAACAATGATCTTTATGCCCCTGCAACAAATATATTTTAGTTTAACCCTTATTTTTTTTTCAGAAACAATTATTGTGACAGGGTCCACAAACCATTTTATATTAAATTTAAAGACTTCTTTGTGGGCGAAAAACACTATGCATTATTTTGTTTAACTTAATATAGATTTCTCAACAATGATACATGTACATGTATGTTTAAGGAGACCAGTATATATACCCACTTGACTATAATTACATGTATAAGTGGGCAGGAAATATTGGATAACTCCTTATTTGAAGTGTAGTGAACAACCTTCTTTTTAACTTGATTACATATATATTTTCCTTTTTTCACCACAATTAAAAAAAATTATTTAAATATCTTAGATATTGATCTTTAAATAGTTATAAATGTAGGAGTCACTTAAAATTCAATTATTTGGGTTTTATAATGATGTTTTGTTTTAATGAAATATTTGTAGTACATTTATGTAATCTATGCTTTTTGGTACAAACTTTTGTGATCTTCTGTGAAATTTATACCATTGTATGAAAATTATATGAATTTCTCCTATTCTTGGAGGTTAAAGTAAATGTCATGTGACTTTTTAAGATGTGTTGATTATATTTATGCAAGAGATTTCCTTCAGTTTTTTGTGAATATCATTAGCAGTCGATCATGATTTAAAAATATTTCTTTGTTCTTAATTGTAATGAATGTTATAAGTAAAGTTTGCCTTAAATGCAATGTAAAAAAAATGTCTTTGGTAATAAAGTAGAGATTTTAAGGGTAACCATTGTCTCTTAGACTGTCAATTCAAAGGGAAATCAACAACAGACTCCTTTTAAAGGAAACTTGTTGAATGTCTATCACTTATGATGTTCAGTAAATGGAGATGTGCATAAAGGAAAAATTTCATGTTTTTCAAATTTAAGGGGAGATAATTATGTCATGACACCACATCAAGCCATTATTGTTATTCTCGGGTTTTTACTGCAAGGATTGATTTCCAACTTAGTATGCAGCTAGGACACGAGTTTGTTTAGGAACTCTTATTGTTAGTCCTGCTGGATTTGTACTTTCTATTTGATGAGATGTGAGTTGGCATCCGTACAAAATGTAGTGGGACTTGGTAAACTAACATGTTCATGTGTACTGTACTAATTAAAACTGTTTCATTTGACTAGAATCGAATCTTTGGTTTTGGATTCAGAGTATATTCTATATATCTCATATCAGTGCATCATATCGATGCATCGACCATTCCCATTCTGCACAAAAATTGTCTGTGTTAATCAAGAAAGAGTTAGTAACCTGTTATGTATGTACCTGTTGTGTAAACCATGGTAGATAACAAATTAGATAATGAAGGGAATACACATTTTATGTTATCTTAGTTAGGCAGATTCCCAGTCTTGTATCCTCAAGTTTGGTTTATATTTTTTAGCACTGCTAATGTTTATGTTTCGATAAACATCAAAGGGGGCATGTTTATGAATGTATATGAATGAATGATGAAATCATAGAAAATTCTCATATTTTGATGTATTTATTGATAAAACAATAAAAATTCCATAATTTTATAGTCACATTCATTCACATGACATCATATTGAAAAAAATAATATTTGTTAAAATTTATGAATTTCCCATAACAATTTTTATTAACATTTCTATTGTAATACCACTGCTTTAGGGGGTGGTATATAGTGATCATGGTGTCAGTTCGTCTGTTTGTCCGTTTGTTATTCTGTCTGCCATAGGGGTATATACAGTGTGGCAACAGCTCCCCCTAGACCACTTTTTGAAATTCAATGAAACCTTCATGTAATGTTCAGTGGATATTGCCATTGTTCACAAGCTATTTAAAAATTTGATTTGACTGCTGTTTTTACTTCTGGATTCAAATGGGGGAACGGGGGTATATATTATTTTCTAGTTTACGGTTAGAATTCTCCCTATTTTATTATCCCCTTGCCCAACGGAGTTGGGGAGGGGATATAGCATCTCCCCTGTTCGTCTGTTGGTCCGTCTGTCCCACCTCAGGTTAAAGTTTGCGTTAAGGTTCATATCTGAAAAACTAGTTAACTACATGTAGCATATCAAACATCTTTGGTCAGGGGATGTGTCTTGGAGAATGCTGCTGCTTCAGATGATAATTGGGTCACTCTGACCCACATTTTATGCTTCAGTGACTCCTATTAAAGTTTGCATTAAAGTTCATATCTTAGGAAATACATGTGGCACGTCAATCATCTGTGGTCAGTGGATGTGTCTTGGAGAGTGATGCTGCTTCAGATGATATTTGGGTCACTGTAACCTACATTTTATGCTTCAGTGACTCCGGTTAAAGTTTGCGTTAAGGTTCATAGCAGAGGAACTACATGTGGCACATCAATCATCTTTGGTCAGTGGATGCATCTTGGAGAGTGATGCTGCTTCAGATGATAATTTGGCCACTCTGACCTACATGTTATGCTTCAATGACTACAGTTAAAGTTACGTTTAGGTTCATATCAGAGAAACTCCATGTGGCACATCAATCATCTTTGGTCAGTAGATGCGTCTTGGAGAGTGATGCTGCTTCAGATGATAATTAGGTCACTGTGACCTACATTTTATGCTTCAATGACTACAGTTAAAGTTTGCGTTTAGGTTCATATCAGAGAAACTTCATGTGGCACATCAAATATCTTTGGTCAGTGGATGTGTCTTGGAGAGTGATGCTGCTTCAGATGATAATTAGGTCACTGTGACCTACATTTTATGCTTCAATGACTCTGGTTTAAGTTAATATTAAGGTTCATATCTGAGATACTACATGTTGCACATCAATAATCTTTGGTCAGTGGATGCGTCTTGGAGAGTGATGCTGCTTCAGATTGTAATTGGGTCACTCTTACATACATTTTATGCTTCAATGACTCCAGTAGTTAAGGTTTGTGTTAAGGTTCATATCTACGGAACTACATATGGCATATTAATCATTTTTTGTCAGTGGATGCATCTTGGAGAGTGATGCTGCTTCAGATGATTATTGGATCACTCTGACCTACATTTTATGCTTAAGTTTGCATTAAGGGTTATACTACATAAGTCACATCAATTATCTTCGGTCAGTGGATGCATCTTGGAGAGTGAGGCAGCTTCAGATGATAATCAGGTCACTTTGACCTACATTTTTCACTTGACTGACTTGGGTTAAAGTTTTCATTAATGTCTATATAGGAGATACTACATGTTACACATCAATGAACTCAATGTTCAGTGGATGTACCTTAGACATTCATACATGTTTAGATTATATTATGGTTATTATTTCTAGATAGCGGGCAAGGGGATTAGCTGTCGTTTGCGACTGCTCTCACTTCTAGTTTTGTTAGTGTTTTTATTTTTTGCTCAGACAAAGCATATATTTCAACATATCAAATTTTTTTTTGTATCCTTGTGTAGTTTGTAATTTTGCTTCCTAATGGGTTGAATGCTCCAATGAAAACAAGTAAGTTACTGAATCCTTCCTTTTCCTTCATACTTAAAACCAGCAAGTGTTTGATTTACTCTTAGAGATTAATTAGGTGCAGTTTATCCTCTCAAGTTGTTACATATATATAGTCTTTAAATTCACTGTGTTGCATATTTTTATTTGGACTTTTCTTGTTGCTTTATGTAGACAAGTGAACAGAGCACAAAATAATTTTTTTTTTGGATAGTGGTATATTATTTTTTTTTCATAAAATGTAACTACTTTGTGTACTTTATACCCCATGCATAACGGTGTGTAGAAATACCGCAAAGGACTTCTTAGTGCACTAAGAACCATAAAAGTGCACTAAGGATACGATAGAGATATGCTATGTGCACAAAGGAGGCGGAATATGAATTGTCATATAAAAATATGTTATTTTGTCAATTTTTATCATAAATGGATTGTGAAGTTATTAGCAGTTTTTTAGGCACATGCCAACTGCTTTACCTAATCAGGTGATGATTATTGTTGATTGTCAATTAACATCGGTAAGGTAAACAAACATACTAGGTGTTAGCTATTATTATGTAAACAAATGTGTATGAACCTTCGATTTTCATAATCGAAAAAAAACATTTAATTTTAACTATAAGTAAATTTGCATGAAAACATAATTTTTGCCGAAAAAAGGTCAAAAAGAAAAGTTGTTTTTGTAAAAAAAAAAATCGAGCAGAATTGGATAATATTTCAATAAGCAACATCCAATAGAGCCTAGTGCCAAAGTATAAGTGAACTTTTGAAAATTCCCTGTGCATTTCATGTAAAAACGGTCCCTCTTTAAAAATTCTGTAGAACTCATTTCTTATCCAATTTTCATGAAATTTTCCTTGTTAAATAGCTTTTTATATACAGTTTATTCCAATAATTTTGAAATATTTTTATGATTTGTAACTTCCTTATTATGACGTTTTAAACACAAACCGAAATTTTCAATGTCAAAATTTATTTGTAATTAAATAAACAAATGAACTTAGAATTATTTCAAATTACAGGCTTAACTGCATATCAAACTACTTTTAACCGTGAAAATTTCTAAACGTTCTACAGAATTTTTTAACCGGGACCGTTTTAACATGAAATGTTATTTTTTTTTTACTTTGGTCAAGCACTTATACGTCATTGTTTTGGCTTAGAAATTACGAAACTTGAGATTTCTGACCAAGGTAGGTATTTCCCGTAAAATAACGAAATACTTTATTTCAACTTTTATAAAAAAAATTAAAAAAGAGACAGAGACAGAGATGGATATAATGTTTTATCTAAGATTCAAAACATTTTGTTGAAAAAAAGTTCTCTTCTGATAATCTAAAGGGATTCAATTTGAAACAAGTATATGCTTGGATTTTTTTGGTGTAAAAAATTGCTATGCACTTTCTCCTTTTTAATAATCATTTATTAAATAACATAGTTTTACAACAAGATATCAATTGCCAATGTGCAATAAACATGACACATCTATCTAAAGATACCACTTCAGTTAATGTTCTAATACATGAGCAATACATTTATATCTAACCAATTGCTAAACTTTCACAATTTCGTACTTCTTGAAAAACTTTGTAAATCGCGAAAGTAAGTGGTCCGGGTTAAATTTATAATTTAACGCATCATGATTTCTATCTTAGTACTATTTGTTTAATATAACTTTTACGGAAATCAATATACTTTGGACATTGTAAAATAACTGAAATGGAATTCATCTTCCATTTGAATTTTAATTTCACAAAATACATTT
>MJUU01009153.1:68727-95323 GCA_002080025.1 Modiolus philippinarum
AAAAACCTAGAATCTTGTGTTTAAAAACATAAGCTTTCATATGCCACCTCCTTTGTGCAAATAGGACTACTCTTTCAAGTCCTTAGTGCACTTTTATGGTTCTTAGTGCACTAAGAAGGTCCTTTGCGGTATTTCTACGGACCCCATGCATAAAGTTATTCCTGATCAAATCCCCCCCAAAAAAAAGTTAAAAAAATTGAGAATTAGCCTAAAAGAATATGGAAAAAAGTATTTTCTTTATAATATTTGCACCGGACAGGTGTATACAAAGTTTATAAATTTACATAAGAACCAAAGATCTCTGTAAGTGTACAGTTATTTATAGCTCATCAAATTATCTTCTGCTCTGCAGGAAGTCCATTAGAATTACTACAGTACAGTAAGAGACCTACCATAACAAATCACTTGGAAAGACATAAATTTTAATATCACAGACATACTATCACTGTGATAGACATAAAATGCCATAAAACAGAGTGGGGAGGATTAAATTTTATTACCCATTTTACCTGTAATTTCTTTGAAGTTTACCTGCTTAATTAGATTTTTTACCTGTACAACAGGAAATGTTCCTACAAAACATGTGCTTTATTGCCCCAATAAAAAAATTCAAGGCAAAAATTAATCCGAATCACTTTCCAAGACATGCCCACTATCACAGTGATTAGTTATGGTACTGTATAAGGCATATTGTAAGTTATGGACTTGCAATTTGTCAGAAATATAGCACACCTTTAGTTTTATTTACCACCACACTTATGAGTCTCAATTATAACCCTTTCATCCGTACCCCACGAATAAAGTTTTGGGGGGTATATAGGAATAACCCTCTAAGTTTATTTATTGTATGTCTGTGTGTGTCATGTTCGTTAAATATGTTGCATCTAATGATTCACTTAAAATGAGTTGTACTTGTACCTGAGACACGAGGAGGAATGCATTTGTAGTCATACCCTAATGCACCGTCCCTTTATGTTTTTTTGTTCTTTTATGACACCAGTGTGAAAATGAAGTTAAACTGTGATTTTTGAAGTTGATCTGTTTAACTGATTATTGAGATATCATTACTTAAAGAACCAAAATAGGATGGCATTGTATTTTTGACAGTGATGGAAGAAGTGTTCTTCATCTTCATCATTTATATGATATTACTGTAATACAGAATTTGTTGCCAATTATGATTATGTTGATCATTCTCTATTATAAGATAGGCTCTTGGGCTAATATTATGATCAAGGGCAGAAAATGGGTCTGGTATGTCATGCTATAATCTGTTATTAGGACAAATAAAATTGCTGACTTTTCTCTGTATTTTTTCTTTCAGGCTTGTGCACCAAGATATGTATATAAATCAGCATTATTAGACAAAGTAGAGCCAGTAGGAACATGTTACCTTGGACGACCTCTAGAATCATCTTTTACAGAGTATTCACCATGTAGAAATTGTAAGGTCATAGTTCAAATTATATAATATCATTTATAATCTAATATCTTCTTTTTTGTAGTGGGAATACAGTAATACATATGGTGTATATAAAAAAATGTTGAGATAATTATCACAAATCCTGATATTTTTGGATTTCTATAGTTCCCTCTTCTTATCTAGGGTATTTAACCGTTCATAGAAACTTGTATCTTGCAATGCGTTTTAACGTTATAATTCATAAAAATATGACTGTGTTTTGTGAAATTTCAAACTTTAAGCATACCTGATGCAGTTTAAAAGTACAATGAGAACTGTAAAAGGTTACTGGCAAGATTGTGACATTTTTTGCATTAATTATATCAATTTCTGAATTTTATTAGTGAAATTGCACTTTAAGAAATCCAGGTCTAGTTTTTGATTTCAGAACCAAAGGATACAGACTGCAGATACATTTATTATTTTTTATTTTATAAATATATGGCTTATATTATTAGCTTGATATAGTTTTCATTTGAAGTCAGTTTTGGGCTGTCATTTTGCTTGTTTTCAGTTTTTTATTGCTTTCTTCTGATTTTTTGCTTACAGAAGAGTTTGCTGTTTTGAACTCTGTTTTGCAATAAATTGCAGCAAAAACATGGATACCCTGTCTTACTGAATACATCAGAACCCTCCTGGTACATAATAAACCCAATTGAACCCATTTTAATATCAACAGAAAAGAATATATCAGGGTCCATTTGTGAGACTTGAGTGACGAAGCTTCCTTTTCCTTTGCAAACTTGAAATTTTCTGTTGTATTGAGATGAGTTTCCTTGGGTTTATATATTGTATCAGATGGGTTGTGATGTATCGAGTTGTACTTTGTGATGGAATTAGAATTATTTTCACAAGTTTTTCTGCAATTTTCCTTAAATATATGGTAATACTTGTGAAAATGATTTCAATGAATACCATTGCCTTGTGTTGGTCAGGTGTTTTTTTTTAGGCTAGATTATTGCTTGGGTTTTAATAGAAATTGTAGTATTTTTAATTTGGTGGTGGAAAACGTTAAAAACGACTGTTCCAAGTCACAAAATATCAATGATATCAAATAATTGCATTCATAACCAAAGCCAATAACAAACTACAATGTACTAATTTTTTTTGGTGAATTATGGTAAATCACGATTTTCTCTATGATTCTGCACTTTAACAAAAAATGCAATTAACCGCTAAAAATTCTAACGGACCTTCATAATAGAATTCTATTAACATTGATTAACATGACAAATGAATAAATTTAACAAATAAAATAGTAAAAACCTCCACTATGCATTTTACAGAAATTGCCGTATTATTATGTCAACTAAGAAATGTCAGAAATGACATGTTATTAAAAAGACATATTTTGAAATTAGAAAAGCATCCTTGCTGGTATACATTTCATAGGGAAAACCCAGAGGACAATATTTCGAATCATCTTTGTGTTTTATAGCGTCCTCTGACTTTATCGTAGAAACTAGTAGTAATTTAGGACAATGTTTTGTGGGGACATTTTTAAGTCATTTTAAAGGGGGCAAAAGATATGTGAATTCTTCAAGTTAAAATTGTTTGAGACAAATTTTCATGATTTAATACTTTAAGGTCTGAGAATGTGTGCATTTCTGTAGGAATGATTTTTTTTCTGCGAAAGTATTTTGATCCCAGATTTAGCTTGATACAAAACAATATTTGCTGTAATATTTCAAGCTTTTCGATCCTGCTTAACTGGTACCCTTGTTATTAGTATATTTGATTTTCTATGAGACAACAAGGAATTGTGGGTCCTAATTTTTTAGGTTCATTTTCGATGGGATGAAGTTGAGCAAGGGGAGATAATGTGGAATGTATTATAGAACAAAATTTGGATAATATTCAGGTAACCTGGGTTAAAAAAGAATTGCGCAAAATTCAAATTAATCAACTCACATAAATTGACAACAGTTTTTGGAGCCCATCCTCCCTCTTTTTGAAGCATAGTATGAATGTTTTAATTTTGAATTATTCGTTTCGTTATTACTAAATACATTGAAAAGTGAATTAATTAATAAATTTGTTGATATAGAGATCAAAATACATAACAGGGGACCAGTTTGAGTGCTTAATTTCCTATGCTTTGTTTGTAGCGGTGGACAAACGAGATGAAGTTGATCAATATCATAAACAGGGTTACTGCATGGCTGGGTTCTCCGTTTCCATGACAACAGTAAGTGTTTATGTTGTGCCGATGCCATAGAAACCACTATACAGTACTGGTTTGAATAATTATAACCATAACCGATCTATTGTTTTTTTTTTCTGAATTTTATGCAACAAAATTTTGGATAGCGAGAAATTGTATTCAACCTGGAAATGTTGAAATGTTGAATATGCCATTTTTCTGAAATTATGTTAAAATTGAGCAACATATTATGTTTTATTTGACAATGTACCCAAAATAATGTGAGCACTGCTTGACAAATAATATGATATATAATTACCATGTAAGAAAGTAGGGCGCGAAATTCAGTACCTGAAACAATTTGCTTATTTAACAAACTGATAAATTGGCACATTTTATAAAACCTAACTTTAACCATCGCACTCTGCAGAGCAGAACTAAAAAAAATATATAATATGGATAATATGTAGATGGTCTTTGTCTAATGAAAACTCCATTTAGAGCATGTTTCAATTAAATTATGATTTCTTGTGCATCTTGATTTCACATTTGCATGTTTTTATTTTTTATAGCTTATGCCAAGCCTTTTCAAGCTGCATGCATTTTAAAAAACATGAATATTCATTGAGACAATGAATTTTAAGTCATGTAGTATGGACTTGATTTTTAACAAAATTTCAAGTCAATCTCATGCTGCAAACATTTCAGGTTAAGAAATTGTAATTTTGCTAAAAAGGTTGACATGGGTTTTGAGTTTAAGATGAAAGTCTTTCCTTGTGTGGGATATCGTTGACACTGTGTATGGAGAACCACTATCTATATAAGTGTCCAAAATTTTATTTGAAGGTTATGATGCTTGTGACCTTTATTTTGGCAAAATCAGTTACCCTGTATCGGGTTATTTTTTTGTCGGCTTTTCTTTACGATTTTTGAGAAAAAACAAGGCAGGGAAATATTCACTGAGTTTATAGTTCATGATTTACTATTTTATAGCTAATTAGTGAAATTTATGTGGAGGGTAAATTTCGCACTAGATTGTCAACCACGAATAAAGCAAAAATATCTCAATATACAGTATTCTGTCAGCAATGATCAAAGAAGTTTCCTGGTGGTTCCTGCTTCTTTTAACACTACAGTCATGCAAACTTCATAGACACACATTTCATATTCAGTTTCATTAAGATTGATCATGATTGATATGAGCATTTACACTAATTAAAGAAAGATCGCTTCAAAAATGGCGATCTTAGAGTGCCGGTACTTTTGTATGTGTTCTTAACCTTTATACTTGTCAAAGGTTGATCTCGGATGAGATTGAGCAAATTTGCAAGTAGCATGAGTAGAATTGTGTCCAATGGTATTAATTCATTTTTGTCTAGATTTTTGGAAGACTCTCAATTCACTTTGGTAGGATTGCAAATTTTCAGGGCCCAGTAGCCCAAGACCTTAAAAATCTGTGCTGGGCTACTAAAAATTTATAACGAGTAGGTCAGATTGCTACTAGAATATCTTGCACTTTCATTGGCAGTATATGTGTTGGCTAGTGTATTTTTGCTGGGCTACTAAATTCTGCTTGGAAGGGCCCAACTGGCCACTTTGCCAATACTGTGAATTTTCATCCCTCTGTATGGGTCTGACTTATGGTATTAGTCAGATTTCTTTCAATGGTTGATTTCACATTGAAATGTACACTTACAACAGATAGGTATGAGAAAGTCATCAACACCTAGGTGAATCAATTATCTCCACCTGTTTTACAAATTAAAATGATGGAGTCATGCAAGATTTATTGCTAAATCATTTACTGAGTAATTGAATAGAATGGAACTGCCTTTGTATTCAGATCAGCTTCTTTTGTTACACTGTGGATCTTCTAACCATACAAAAATGTGAAGAAATATTTAGTTACATGTTAGTCAAATCTTCAAAAATTAGTCACTTTGTGTTACTATGTATACTATTATCTGAAATGAGCTCAGAATTAGGGGTTTAAGAATACTGTCCACAATACTTGAACTTGTAGAATTTTGGGATTGTTGTGTTTTCTTGTATCTTTGCTATTAAGATAGTCTTGTATATGCTCAAGCAAATAAATTTCCTGTAAATTAACAAGAAAATTCACTTTATTTATTGACTTATTTGATATACCATATAGCGGGTAATTTTCACTATTTTCGTGAGGTTTATAGGAGCGCGAAAATAAAAACTCGCGAAATTTAAGTCAGTATATTTTTTTATATATGTGTGTCCTCTGCAAACTTTTCCAATTGTGAAAATTTATGACAGCTAAAATTAAATACCCCTCTTTGTGGAACGAATCACGAAATTTGGCAGCCGCGAAAATTGCCCACTATACTGTATTTGAATTTTTATAAACTGTTAAGAAAAGGGCCAAAGGCATACAACTCAAAAAAGGTATAAAAATTTTGCAAAGCACCATTAACTAAAAATGCTAGTGATTGTTTTTCTTTTTTTCTCTTTTTTTGCATTTTATTGCCCAATTTCTTAAATTATGTCTACATACTCAAAAGCATATGTACATGTCTAAACTCTTCCAAACAAACATAAATAAAATATTTTTCTATACAGTTGGCAAAGATCTCTATAAATCTGTAACCTTATCCATCAAACCTGTCATATTTCTATACACTTCAATGATTGGTATTTCTTCATGTTTCTGGGATGTATTGAATCAATCTGCATTTTATTTTGGGTCATAACTCATATACAATCTGACATATTACTTTGATTTCCTGTAAATTGGATATTCTTTAGTTTGATGGGGGAAGTCACTGTATATTGTTGTACAAGTTTACATTTCCAATAATTGATTAGATTGTCAGATTTCATTGAAATATTATTTTTTCCCAAGACTCAGGCAACTTAAAGTTCTTCTTTTTGTAATTGTACTTGTGTTTATTCAAAAAAGAAAGGTTTTTTCCACACACAACAAGTGAAATAATTAGTTCAAAGCTGAAAATGACCAACCAGTTCATCAATGAGTCAATAAATCAACCAAATAATAAAATCAATCAATCAATCAATTAAACAATCATCAAATCAATCGATTGATCGATCGACCGTTTGACCAACCAACCGACCGATTGATCGCCAATCAATAAATCAACAATTAATCAATCAATCAAGTTTTTGGCAGCATAACTGCTAGACAGAATTTCATGAAATTTTATTGACCAACCAACTGACTGATTGACCGCCAATCAATAAATCAACAATTAATCAATCAATCAAGTTTTTTGCAGCATAACTGCTAGACAGAACTTCATGAAATTTTATTGTTATGTAGATATGAAAGGATTCATTCTTATTCTTGGAGTTGTTTGACTTTTGAACAGTTTGCCAGTTCTGAACTTATGTTAGGGCTTCTTCCATAGCAGATCAATGAAAGAAATTTCAAATAAGAATATTCGATAAAGTGTAATAAGAGGCACAAAAATGATAAGAATGAAATTGATTCTGAAGGGTGGTAGTAATTGCACATTTCTTGATAAGTTTTGTCTGGGGATTTTCATAAATCAGACAACAGATAGAGTATTGTTTTAAAGTAACAATTGTAAATGATTTGCAATAAAACACTTTATAATGCATTGACAATATGTTTTACTAGCTGTGAAAACATCAAATTATGATGTTTATGTCATATTATACCATTATGTGTATTTATTGTGTATTCCTGTTGTAATTACAATTGTTAGAAGTAGTATAAAACCAGGACATGTATATTTATGCTATAAATAGTCTGTCATTATTGTATGAAAGAATATTCATTGATACATGTAGGCTATAGACAAGAGAAATGCTTTCAGATTCAATTTTTTGGAGAGATTGCTTCTGTGAGGCTAGCTAAACTAGCTACCATCTGTGCATTTTATATATATAATCATAAGCTTGAAGAAATACCTTTTTTGTAATATTTCTTATTCAAAGGGTAACAAATTTTACATCTAATTCAAATTAAAAAAATAAAGGGAGATAATTGAGATTGAATTTAAATTACCTCCCTTGTTGAACATATTGAAATTTTTACCAAAAATTAAGTTGTAGTAATTTGGTATTTGAAAAATATTTTGTTTTATGATTTATGACAAAGAATGTATTTCTTACTATCATAACAGTGACTTTATGCAGGAAAATGTGCAGATATTTGCAGTATTTAGGCATTAGTTCACAGGTATAATGATATGAACCTTAGCAATTAGGACTCTGTGTTCTAGGAGAACAGTTCTGCTTCCAGGCACTGTCAAAATCACTATGAGGAATGCTACATATTTATATTAGATTTCATTGTATATCTAACTCTCATGTCTATATATTGTCTTAATGTGTATTGCATCTCTAAAAATATCATTTCAGATGTAAAAATCATTGTACTATTTGATTGTTGTCACTCTGTTGAAACCAGAAAGTCCATTTCTTGATCAGATTTCATTGCCCTATAAATGTTCAGCTTTTACCTTATTTTGAGACAATTGTCTTTGGTATTTGTCTTAACAAAAAAAACCAAAAGAACTTTTCATCTAGCCACATTCGGAGAAGATTGTTTCATGATCCTTGAATCAACAATTTTTAGTTTATATGAATATAGATATCACTGTTTTGCAGGAGGGGTAAAGGTGATCAGAAATAAAATGCAGCTGGGGTTTACAAAAATTTGACTTAAGCCAGGAGTTTTTAATTTCTTGTGAATTGACCGACCTCTTATCCCTCCTTAATGTAGGCATGTATTTTTTGATTTACAGTATGTTTTAAATTTGTTGAGTATGCCATTGCTTTTTGCACAAAGTAAAATATTTTTAATTGAATTATTTTGATATTCTGATATGCTTTTCTAATATGATACCATGAGTTAAAAATTTAAAAAGTTTTTTGTCATCTGTCCTGTTCTTGGCCACAATCTAATCAACCTAGTTGTTGAATTATCTGGTTTTAACCCTCTTTTTTATGTATTTTCACTTTCTTGCTCTATCTTTGATTATCTTGCGCTGCTTATATAAGCACTTGCAGCCAAATCTTTAATATTCTTTAGCTCTCTTTGTCCTTGATTTTTACTTTTCGAGCAAAATCTTCAAAAGATCAATTCTATCCAAATTTCTTAATGCTGTATTTGTTGGAGTATAATCAGCATTATTTTCTAAATCTATTCATATAACACACAGAAAGTCTGTGTAATAAATGCAGCTTCTACTCCACCAAATAAGGTAATCCTGATATGTAGTTTATAGTCCACCAAATACGGTAATCCTGATATGCAGCTTATTATCCACCAAATACGGTAATCCTGATTATCCCAATATTCCTGAGAATGAACTTTCTGGTTTTGTGTTGTCTCTGCATTGCACCAGAGAATCCATAGACATTAGGTAACTAGTATAGACAGTATGCTCCTTCTTATTTCAGCTAATTGGGGTTTTCATAGACAAGGTTTCTGTCAAGCAGGATTCAGTGCTACAATGGCAAACGTGAGTCTTATTTTTTTTTTATGGGAAAATGGAATATCATAAAAAATGAAGATTTTGGTGATGGTACTGTATTGTTTAAAGTCAGTAATATTATTACTTGGTCATTAGCTTATATAATACCCTATTCTATAGAGTCTGTAAGTCTCATACAATTTTGAAACTTCCGGGTACATAAACTGTACCCGGAAGTTGCATTTATAACAAAAATATATGACATTTCAAACAAAAAAATTGAACGTCATAATTCTAAGATGTCATTTTTTGGAGGGAAACGAAATTCCGAATTACATTTTTATCATGAATTCTCATGGTCACATGACGAGATTTTCAGACCCTATAGACATATACCAGTCATGATGTAGTTCTCGTCAAGCAGGAGTTCTTGTCATCCACAGTTGGAGGAATACTATGAGTTTACTTATCACCATATTTGGTCCAAAATTTATGTTGTTTTTGAAAACAATTTCTTGCATGACGATATGTATTCCCCCACTTTGGTGAATGTGGGGTTAGAAAATTTCAAGCCCATTTTTCAAAATTATGATTGAAAACAAATTAAGTCACAAATTTAATCATGTGATAATTTTTAAAAAATCATATATTAAGACTGAAAGTTTTTATGCTTAATTCAAAAAATCAAAAATAAAGAGTTACATTCACTGAATATTGCTTGCTTTAAAGTATCCTGAAAAAAAAAACAAAAAAAAAAACACATTTGTGGGTATTTACTAAAGCAGAAATAAATCCAAAATAAATTATTGTGTGCAGTCAAATTAAAAGTATCTTTGGAATTTTATATCATTTGAATACCATTTAAATGGCAATCCATTGAAATTAAATTTAGGTTGACCACTAAATTTCAACACATTATTTTGTCCATTAAAAGTGACCACCTGAGTAGAATGCTTTCAAAACAAAATTGATGTGAACAGTTATTTTCATTATATTTGGGTAGAGAAATGTGATGGGCTGAGTTGATAATAATAACTACCATTTAATTCTACAAATAATATGGTTTCTTCATTGTAACAGTAAAGTTGCCAGCTATAAACACTTTTCTTTCGGATTGATATACAGTCCACACCCAAGGGACAGATGAAAACAAGAGGGGTAGTCAAGCTATTGAGATCAAACTGTGTTTGAATTCAAACAAAGGGTCCAGAAGTTCAACTGTGTCTCTTCATGTACTTGTGTACTTTTAATTTTGTAGCCATTTGCCCATAATTGGGCATAAAGTTGCTTATAAATAAATCGAATTGAATTGAATTTATTCGTGGACATTTTCATAATAATCACTATTTCATGCATATGGGTACTTAATTTTTTGGTTTTGAATTCTATAAGAATGATAACTCTGGCAGGAAAATTCATTTTGTTGGGAACTGAATATCATGGTTTTAGTGAACCGTTAAATCCACGAAAATTAGGACCCTACTTTCACAGAATATTCAGGGGTGGAATTATGTAGATGCACTGAGCAGACACCTGTAATTGTATAAAAACAAAATGTTTTCTCTTGCATAAAATCTTGAAAGACCTGCTTATCAGTCAAAAAAATTGACTGTATTCTTTTACTTTTCACAATATGATATAAAATATTACCAAAGCCAAGAGCTCTTTTTCAACAAGCCTTTGATTCAAATATAATGTAAAAGCAGCAATGTTTGCGGGGGATTAAATTTCATTTATTTCATGGGTAAGACATATCCATGAAATTAAATCCCAACGAACTATTTCAAGCAATAGTAATTACTATATATGATATGAATTCCATGAAAATTTGTCCACACAAAATAGATTTGAAGATTAAATCCACAAAATTTTATCCCCACGAAAATAAATGATTATACAGTAGCTCTTTTCTACAAATTTAATGGAGATACAAGCTTTAAAGGGATGTTTTACTTTCTCATTGTTGAATGTTCAAGAGTTATTGTGATTGGGGTGGCCACACAGGGCAGGTAGTTCAAATTTGAATAAAAAAGGTAGGATGGAACCCTGGAAAAAATCCATGTCTATATGGGTATATACAGTGGTTGCAACTGCTTAAAAAATCATGATATATGTTATTCAAAAAGAAATCCAGGACATGGTAGGAACACAAATAAAAAGCCAGGACAGAAGTTGCACATAAAAAAGTCCAAGATGTAAGTTTTTACCATAGCATCACCCATAAAAACAAATGAATTCAAACCATTGGATTTTTATCACTTTGTTTATAATGTTGAGATTTAATTGCCTTGGCCTGTAGATGAACAAAGAAACAATGTACGATAAACTGTAGAGAATGATAACAGTAATTGTTGCTGTCTATCATCACAATGATAAAACAAAGTACAGGTGATAGGTTTAATTAACAGACCAGAGATAATGTTGGAATAAATAAGGAGGAGATAATGTAGGGAAGCAAAACTGTAAGTCACAGGCCAGAGATAATGTTGGAATAAATAGGGCAGATATAATGTAGGGGAGGAAAATTATAAGTCACAGACCAGAGATGATGTTGGAATAAATAGGGAGGATAAATGTAAGGAAGCAAAACTATAAGTCACAGGCCAAAGATAATGTTTGATAAATAGGGCAGATATAATATAGGGGAGGAAAACTATAATAAGCAGGCCAGAATAAATAGGGGGAGGAAAGCTATAACTCACAGACCAGAGATAATGATGGAATAAATAGGGCAGATATTACGTAGGGGAAAAACTCACAAACCAGAGATAATGTTAGAATAAATAGGGCATATTTAGTGCAGGGGAGAAAAACTATAACTCACAGAACAGAGATAATGTAGGAACAAATAGGGCAGATATAATGTAGGGGAGGAAAACTTTGATAAGCGGGCCAGAGACACAATACTGGGGAGGAAAACTATAGTTAGATGTTTATTTCGCTGAACTTGATTACTCTTTATTCAGGGGCTGACTCCGACCTGTCGTTGGGTTTGGGGTTTTCTCACCGTTCATTGAAGATCTTATGGTGGCTTTGAGTTGTTATTACTCCCCTTTGGGTCGTTGTCTCTTTGACACATTCCCTGGTTCCCTTCTTTTTTCCAATATGAAAATGATTGAAACACTTTAACTAATTATCCAGACAACATGCATACCACTGCATAATAATGAAACAGACAGAGAAAAGGAAATTGGGAAAAAAAGAAACATGACAATTTTGAGGCAACCACTGGTGACAGCTCAATAATTAAAGTTTTGCGTCTGCAATAGGGCCTGTAAGTCTCGTACAATTTTGGAAGTTTCATTTTAAACAAAGATGTTTGACGTTTTCAAACAAAAATTTGAACGTCACAATCCTCTGACATCATGTTTTGGCGGGAAACGTTTTCATATTGCCTGTTTATCGTTGATTCTCATGAGTCACATGACGAGACTTACAGACCCTATTTTGAGTAAATATTAAAGAAGTTTTTTAAGAAGAAACAACAAAGCAAAAATGGCCTTGAATGCCACAGTCACAATATAATGCACTAGCACTAGTGTAACGTGAAGGAGAAATCACAAAGCACCTGTGTATGGTCATTATCTTAGGAAAATTTTGTAATCAGAGCTAGTCATTAAATTCAAATTAAATCCAAAATGATTTGTTTACAGATAAAAGTAAACAAATTGACAGAGGTCAATGTTTAGGGTAAGATTTTAATGTATAGGGTTGTTATTATCAGCTTGCATGTCACTTCTAAGTAAATACACATGTTTTTAGTGTAGAATAAAAGATAATACATACCCAATAAAATGTCAATTAATTCTAAACAAAAGTTATTGAAAGAAACCATGTCGACTGTTTTGAACAAAAGATTTTTTCTAATATTTTTCCGTTGAGTTAATTAAGAAATTAACAAATCAAAATAGTTGCATGAATGAAAGTTCTAGATTTATTGAAAAGATTGTTTTGTTAATCTTTGAACAAACATAAATGAAAGATGCAATAATTTTGAAAGTTTGAAGAATTTTCTAGGAGATTGAGTTAAGATTTTTGTAAATCAAGAAATTTTGCATGAACATATGTTTTTTGGTCTAGATTAATAGAAAAGTCCTTTATTTTATATATTGAATAAAGAATCAAAAACTTTATATGTATATTTGCAACATATGATTTTGAATTCTTTGTTTAAAATTACATTGGATATGATTGGCTATTTTAGGATGGAAACCGGCTTTTGATTGGTGCACCAGGTGCTTGGTATTGGCAAGGTTAGTGTTAAAAAAACACCTCTTTTCCCTTTTTTTGCTTTGATTCACTGGTTGCTGAATGCCTTTATTTCTTTTCATCATGAACCACAAAATCTGAATTTTGATGTAATGCTCCAAGCACGTGGCTCCAAGTTGAGCTTATCCTATTAAGCCATTATGTAATGATTAATTAAACAAATACATGGATAAATGTATTGACCAGCACATTTCTAGTGAATTGGGTGTCAATTGGGGATTTCAGCATGACTTGGAAACAGTCATAGATCTAAATCATAATATGGAATAGCATGAGCATTATTGAAAAACTGAAGCCAAACATTTTCAATTGATGATAAGAATACTACTACAGAATATCCAGAAATCACCAAGAATTCACAACACACAACTTTTTTTGTAGGGATTTTGGGCAAAAGTAAACCCATAGATAATCATACATGCTAATAAGTGGTTTTGTTGATTTTTCTTTAGTGTTTCTCATTGCAAAACACTACACATAAAACAATAATCTAGCATAACATTGGATCAAACTGTTGGTTCAAACTTTTCAAAGAAAGTTAAAAAATTGTATGTGATTGTTTAATTCTTTTCCTTTCTCCAGGACAAGTTTACAACATCTTCCTAGACAAGGGTAACCAAGCCATCTCTACACAGGAAGGAACTCCTAAAGAAGACGATACTTATAGAGGTTAGTTCTCGAGCAGGCTTTGACTACTCCATGTTAATACTTAGTTATACCCTCACTCAACCATTTAGGGGTATATTGGAATACATTTGTCTGTCTGTCTGTCTGTCATTCCCTTTATCCATTCGTCAATTCTATATACAGTGCACCCTCGTTATTTCGCCACCTTTCGGACCAGAGAAATTTTTGGCGATAAGTGAGGGTGGCGATATATCAAGGGAATAAATTACATAGAAACAATGCAATTTTTTGAAAAATGTACTTTGACAATGGTTGGCGATAGGTTGAGGGACCGCCGTTAAAGAGGGGCAGTATAACGAACACCCAACGGACCTATGAAAACAGTTTGAACTAGAGGGGTTTCAAGCTATCACGGTCAAGGTCAAAATGTGTTAAAATTCGAACAAGAGGTCTGTAAAAATGGTTTGGAACATCCATGATGTTTAGGTAATTGCAGTTTTACCCATTGAAGGTCAGTTGTAGATTTAAGACATTTATGTGAAATTCTGGTTAAATCACTGTAAATAATTTGTTAAAATTTTTATTCAAATTTGCAGACAAAGAACCCATTTGGGTTATGGCAATACAAACATATATCAAACAAAAACGTAATATAATAAAACAAATACAGTGAAGATAGTAGTACTTAATATTAATAACTAATTATTGCCAGCCCAAAACTACTGATTTGGGCTGTGATCTTGACAATAAGATTTAAGGGAGTTTGCTTATTTTGACATTCTGTGTTCTTATAAGTAGCACTTCAATATTTGAATAATACATTTTAAGGACCATTGACAATATATATTATCTCGCCCATTTGTTGTACTTGTATTTGATTGACACGATGTTTGTACCCCTGTTGCATCATACTACTAGATACTGCACTGTATGAGCAATTCTAATGCAACGTTTATATAAAAACAATTTGATGGGTCAAACCTTACTATTCTTATCAGGAATCTAGGGAACATACAAGATGCATCCCCTGGCAAAATATTATTCCTCTAACTGCTCTGATATCTTGGATATCCATTTTGAACGCAAACTGTAATCTGAATTACTCGTGCATGGAATACAGGTCCAAGTGACCTAATTCTTATCAGGAACCTTGTAGTACAAAAGATGCATGAGGGGGTGAATAATGTTCACCTCTAGTTGAAGACCCTCAAGCGACATCAAGATGTAGACAGGAATAAAAGCCCTGTCCTTGATAAACTGGAGTTTTCTATGTATCATGTGAGTTTTTGTCACATGTACATTCACTCCATATCCTTTCATTTTTCCTATGGACTTTAACTATGTGACTGACAAATGGATAAACATATTGACAAATGGATGGATAGAGGAACGGGCGATGTACTATATCCTCTCCCAAACTCTGGTAGGTGAGTGGATAATTATGAAATTTAATTGAAAAGATGAGGGAAATTTGCCCTTTCTTTCACTCTTTTGTTTATTTGGACAAACTACTTTGTGTCACTTCATTTTTACCATTCATACTTCCTTGCTATTACTTATAAATATAATTTTGAATTTTCCAGGATATTCTTCTGCAGTTGGAAATTTTGATGATGATGGAATTCAAGGTAGGTAACTCTTGATCTGATTGTCACTTCTATGGTGAAAATTTTTATCTGATTGTTTGTGCTGTTGTTCTGTTGATTCTCCATAAAATAATTACTGCTAAGAATTGAGGAAGAACTGCACTCTCTTGATAAGTACTTTGTTAGTTTATGTTTTTAGTACAATAAGTAATTAGCGAATGCATCAAGTCAAACTTAAGTGTAAAGGAAACTCTTCCTCAAGAAAAGCATTGATATTTCTTCTCTTTCTTTTAAGCAGTTATGAAAAAAAAAAAAACGATTTGAAATTGACACATGAAGGTCACATAAGATATCTTCCTATTGAAAACAAGAATGATTTTCTTCCGCTATTGATGGTCTGGAATTTCCCATTACTATTTTTATATAAAATAGCAACATTTGGTATCTGGTTGGCCATTTTTCCTTTATTCTTGTGGCTTGCAAAATCATCCCTGTGAAAAATGTGAGAATTTGTTGTATTGGAACATTGAGCCTTGTATAAGGGTTTATATCAAAATTCAATACCTCTTTCATAATTCGTTGTTCCAGAAACTGAAGAGTTGTGGGTACACTGATTGTAATTGAAACTTGACTGTATGAACACTTGATTTTCAACCAATGTCGTTATTTACTTGCTTGACCAATCAGATATTTTGATGAACGCTCAACCCACAATGCTGAAGCCTCAGAAACGGCAGAGTTTAATGCAATATCCTCTATTTCTAAATATCCCTGAAAGTATTAAAAGCAAATGAATAATCCATGCTCCTAAAAAAAGGGCAAATAATTTATATATTTTTAACCTTTAAACAAGGCTCAACATTAATCAACTCACTTTGATGTAACAGTCAAAAGTAAAAATCTTTTTTCCAGATTATGTTGTTGGAGTACCTAGAGCAGAATTGTTGAAAGGACAGGCAAGTAAACTATGTTATATATCCTCAATGTCTTTAGACATAACCATGTTACCTTGTCAGTTTGACTCAGTCTGTGTGCACAACTGTCATTACTACTGTACAAATCTTTTGCCATCACTAGATGATAGTGGGGATATAAAAGTTTAACTTAGGTCTTTACTTTTGTTTGCCCCAATAACTGATCTTTCTCGGTATCTGTAGTTTATATAATTAGAACCAAAGCTTGCTGATGACAAACCATTGTGTGAACTTGCATGTTATTGATCCTTGTAGCAAGTTGTCTTTGACTAAAGCCAGTGTCCATAAAAAATTCTCAGCCCTATATCCAATTAATTTTCCATGTGGCCCTTTTATTAGTATTGATCAGCATGTTTTTTGTCCTAAGTTTATCTGAAATTTTGCTGTTGATTAAATAACAATCCTTCAATTAATCAAATAATATAACAGGTATTTTTGTCTTTCTTGCAGATTACAATCTACACACAAGAACTTAGAATAATCAGAAATATAACTGGGGAACAAGTATGTATATTATATATATATATACCAGTAATTATCTAACAACTTGGATAATATATAAATAACATATAGCTGGGAGGGTGACAGAGCAGATTGTTACCCTGAGAAAACATTGTGAACCGATACGAAACACCCTCCCAGCTATATGTTATTTATTGTGTCGCCTGCGTTCATGCAGTGGCGACATATAGGGATCACTATCCGTCGTCATCGGCGTCGTCGTCCGCGTCGGCGTCACAAAAATTTCTGTCACAGTTTTCTCAGGAACTATGTATCCGAGCTTTCTGCTATTTGGCATGGAGTATCAGTATGGGGACCTATACCGTGTAATAGATTTTTGGATCTCTCGCATGCCAACTTCCTGTTTGACGGAACTTAGAATATTTTTTGCATCTTGAAAATTTCTGTCACATTTTTCTCAGGAACCACAGATCCTAGCCTTCTACAATTCAGTATGGAGTATCAGTATGGGGACCTTTACTGTGTGATAAAGTTTGGGATCTCTTGCATGGCCACTTCCTGTTTGACGGAACTTAGAATATTTTTGTCGATTGGTGTCACAAAAAATTTCTGTCACATTTTACTCAGGAACCACAATTCCCAGCCTTCTGTAATTTAGCATGGAGTATCAGTATGGGGACCTATACTGTTTTAATAGAGTTTTAAATCTCTGGCATGCCCACTTCCTGTTTGACTGAACTTAAGAATATTTTTCGAGTATCGAAAATTTCTGTTATCCCTGCCTTCTGCAATTTGGCATGGAGTATCAGTATTGGGACCTATAATGTGTAAGAGGGTCTGGGATCTCTTGCATGCCCACTTCCTATTTGACGTAACTTACTTTTAGTGTTATTACGCAGGCGACACATGTCTTCCGTGGAAGACTTACTACTAAGTTTTATTATACTGAATGTTTCTTTGATTTCAATCATTTATTGAAAATCATTGGACCATGAACAGAGGGTAACATTGGAAAAATTGTTACCCGCTGAGCTCAGCCATGTGACAATTTTAGTCTATGTTACCCTCGCAGCTTTAATAAAAAAACTTACATATGATAGATTGAATTGGCTTATTAATTTTTGTTACGGAAAAATCTTCAAAAGTATAATAAATCTGTTTATCAACTTATTGCTGTTTCAACATATTTCAAGAAATAATGTCAATTTGCATTGGTCGTCATTTAAATCCATGCCCCCACTCTCCCACAACAAAGTTGGGACGAGGCATATAGTTGACCCTTTTCCATTGTTTATCATTCTTGAACATGATTTTGATATGTGAGATTAACTTGATAAGTTACTGATAAGGTTTAAGTTTTTATCTGATTCATTAATTTTTGTGGGAGTTGTTGCCCTTTGGACTTCAAATTATAACAGACTTTTGGAACAATCAGCAGTCATCAGAAAAAAGGGAAATCTTAAAATTTTAAAGGCAGGTGTCCAGTTTAGGCAGGGTTTGGCTTAGACAGGTTTCTCTGGATATTTTTTATTTCCATTATTTGCAAAATCTTCTCAATTGCAGTTTATTTGCTACTCTTTGATGTGAAACACACAATTTTTTTTACAGCAAGCCTAAGTGAACTTTTTACTTTTTGTCTAATTAATCACATCACTAGCCAAAAAAGCAACCTGATATTGACTTATCCATCTGCATATAATACTTAGCAAAGATCTTGATTAATGAAGGGAAGAAGAATGATCACTGTTTCTCAATTTATATGTGAAAAACCAATTTGCTCCGATGTTATTTTTCATTGTGAGGAATCTATTGGATGTATTAAGCCAATAAAAACTTGTACATTTTTTTATTTGATCTACTTAACTAAACAATTGTTTCTCAATATTTCATGTGGAGATATTTTTCAATGAATTATATTCATTTAAGATTCTTTTGTATATGTTTATTGATATTCACCTCTTTCATTTTTCTTCTCACAAAATTTATGTTTAACTTTTGCCACAGAAAACATTACATCAGCTTACTAAATGCAGTACTTTAAAAAAGATAATATAGTTTATTGACAGAAAAAAATGTTTTTTAAAGCTCATTCCCTTTCCATGTACCAATGAGTTTCATTATCGGATAGAAGAAGGGAGGAGATCCCCCCCAAGTAAAGTGCAATGTAAATTGAATATCAAATTTATTTCTCTCACCCCATTTAGCACAATTTGAAATCCTGGAGAGAACCATGAGTTTTTAAACAATAGTACTGGAAGGGAGGCTGTCTGAAGTGTTGAAGTTTGTGAATACCTGCACAGGATACTCTGTCGTATTGTTAGTTTTATGTTAGGTGTCTGCAGGGTATTAATTTCTTATTATAGAAAAATTTTCTAAAATCTTCTGTGTAGAAACATAATTGTATAATTGTTCAAAATGTAAAATAAAATTTGGGGGTCACTGTGCATTTAAGCGCAAAATCTGAAATTGAAAATTTCAGGATTTTACATAGAAATGATAGGGAAAATGATCATATAAGAGGATAGTTTGNCTTCCATACATCATTCCTGTAAAGTTTGGTTGAATTTGCTTCAGTGGTTTCAGAGGAGAAGATGAATATGTGAAAAGTTTAACGGACGGACGGACGGACGACGGACGACGGACGCCAAGTGATGGCAATAGCTCACACTGACCCTTCTGGTCAGGTGAGCTAAAAAGATAATATAGTTTATTGACAGAAAAAAATGTTTATTAAAGCTCATTCCCTTTCCATGTACCAATGAGTTTCAGTATCGGATATAAGAAGGGAGGGCATCCCCCCCAAGTAAAGTGCAATGTAAATTGAATATCAAATTTATTTCTCTAACCCCATTTAGCACAATTTGAAATCCTGGAGAGAACCATGAGTTTTTAACAATAGTACTGGAAGGGAGGCTGTCTGAAGTGTTGAAGTTTGTGAATACCTGCACAGGATACTCTGTCGTATTGTTAGTTTTATGTTAAGTGTCCATGAATAATGCTTAGTCCTAATCAGTGGTCATAGAACTTGATAAGAATCTTGCTTTTAGCCCAATATTGCTTACACTCCATTCTAAAAAAGCTCCATTACTTTAAATCCCTGCTGCAAAAGAAAAAAAATTGTTTTGAAACTTGCAACATTTAAATTTTTTGGAAAATTTGGAAGTAATAGACTGTGTTTACACTTGCTTCAATTTGAATCGATCTTAAAAGGATCGGTTTGCATTTACATTAAAAAGTGCAAGATCGATCTCGATCGATTCTTCTGAGAACAGTGCGTTTACATTATACACTAAAACTGAATCGATCTAACCTAAATACATGTGCCCCTTGTTATAAAAATACATGAAAATGCATATATAGATAAATCGATCATGAAAGTCCTGATATATTCACTTAAAAATGTACAGGTTTCTCTTAGATGTTTTCTCTTAATGTTCTGGCACCCTGTTGGCAACCCAAAAATTCGCTTATGAAAAGAGTTTCTTCGTATGCCAAAGTTTCTCCTCTTTTTATTCTTCAAAGTCGTACAAATGTTCATAAACACAAGTGCAAATGTCCATTTTCAGTTATTTTTATTCAGTTTCACTTCATAAAGCGCGATCGATCTTGGCGTTTATACTTGAAGAAAGATCGATCCTAAAAAGATCGATCTTTTTAAGACTACCTCTGGATGTGGTCTTTTTTAGTCCGATTAAAGATCTATCCAACCCGTTTACACTTGTGAAAGATTGATCTTTTTAGGATCGATCTCACCAAAGATCGATCTAAATTTTGTAGTGTAAACGGGGTCATAATCTCCCCCATGCAAAGTTGTATCCTTAAATGTTTGGATCCTGTTTGTAATTTGATCTTTTTCAGCCTCTTTACATCTTTTGGTTTCGATGTTCTGCACCAGGACGTAGAAAAGTCCATATGAAGAACTAAATTTACAGTTTCTTCACTATTAAGTTATTAAACAGTTCATTGATTTCAAGGTTATTCAAACCAATCTAATTGAAGTTTGAGTCAGAGATATATCACTTTAAATTTTATACTTAGAAATTGAAAATAGAAACAAACACTGATTGTGTCAATAATCAGCTGATTATAACATGCTATAAATAGATCCATTTAATTACACATAATTAGTAAACCTGCTGACATGGTGGTTAATATGTATGTAAAATGTTGGAAATTCTCCAAAAACTGATAATTAAGTGTTTTTTGTTTTATACATATAGTAAATATGTTTATAAGTAATTAATAATTATCTTCAATCAGAAAGTCATTTATGTTTTTTCCTCCTACAAAGAGACAACCAAGATTTCAAGGTTCCTAAAAACTTAATGGGTTGATGATGATCAAAACTGTAATGAAAGTTGCTTTTATGTCTTTCTGAACTCATAGCCAAGCAGAGGGAGAGAGTCGGGAGAGAATCCCTAAGAAAATTTTGCGGAAAGAGCCTGGCTGGTATCATGTAAAAAATGCACCATTACTATTAAATGATACATTGAGATTTGGCATTTTAAGCTTTTTGGAAAAATTTTATCAAAAAAAGGGCCATTTCCCAAACAAAAATAAGGGGTACAGATAAAAATTTTCAGAAATTTAATTGAATTTCCATAATTGTCATTTGGATTGGGGCCTGTATTCGGCCACTGAGAGCCTGGGCTGCCTGAGTATAAAAATATTTAAACAAAAGAATAGTTTGTCCTGTGAGAATGTAGAGAATCTTGATACAGTTTATATATGTATATTTAATGTTTATACCAGAACTCTATGATGTAATCTTTGTAACACATTTAGTCTAAACATTTCAATTTATGATAAATCACTTCTTATTTCTGCTTCTGGAATCTTCATGGCTCTGATGGTTCATGCAGGAATGATGTTTTGTCTGAAATTTGGAAATGATGACATTTACTACATAAGCAAATTTTGCGTTTTGACTTCCTGTTGGTTGAATAGAAAAAAAGAAGGGAAATGGGGAATGTGTCAAAGAGACAACGACCCAAAGGGGAGTAATAACAACTCAAAGCCACCATAAGATCTTCACTGAACGGTGAAGAAACCCCGCACCCAACGGCAGGTCGGAGTTGGCCTCTAAATAAAGAGTAATCAAGTTCAGCGAAATAAACATCATCCTAGACTCGAAGTTCATTTTGTAGTTATGTCAGTGGGTTGTTGCTTGTAGATTTGGTATCACAGCATGACTGTATGGGTATGGAATAAGACCATCCTTTTGAAAAAATAAGGGTTTGAATGCGTAATTTTTAATTTTTTGTCATCAATTTTAATGCCAAATGGAAAATGCTAACATTTACTGCACAAGCAAATTTTAGATTTTTTTTATTTTCACTTGTTGGTTGCAGCATTACTGCAAAAGTTTGGACTGATTTTAGGAATATTGAGGTCAATATTGACCCCATTTTTATTGTTCATTTTTTTATATACTGCCATATATCATGCATAAGATATGCAATATCTGCATAATCAGTCAGACACAGGTGTCTGAAGATTGGTTGCCAGGTGCATTTATTAAACAATGATTGCATTGTGAAACCTTTCCCAGAAAAATGTCCAGAATAGTTGTAATGGAACAACATACCTAGAACTATACAGGAACCATCAGAACATCTCCTGGACATTGGACAGACCTTAAACCTGAAATCTGATTCATATGACTATTAGGCTTTCATAGAGGCACTTTTAAGAATCTGGAATAGTAATACTTTCCTTCAATGTAGCAGCTTTAGGAAGATTTTGTTGGGGTTTACATGGATTGAGAGTAATGAAAATTTTCATGGGGGATCAAAATTTGTGAAATCAAAATGAGAAATTTTGAATATTTTTTGTAAACCAAATTACATGGCTGTAGTTGAATGGGGCAAAGATTGATTAAAGTTTTAGAAGTAAAAAATCTCTTCCTGATGTTTTATTTGGCTTTCTGATTGCTCTTACTTTTTTTGATTTTGGATTTTTTTTCATGATGAATTTTCACAGATTAATCATTTCATCGAAAATAAATAAACAAAAATAAGCTCTTTTTCAGTACATATGCTTGGAAAGTTTTCACTGCAAAGCTACTCTTCATAATTTTTTCACATTTCTCCAGCTAAAAAATATGATATTGATGCAACTGTGATAGAATCTTTTGTTGTAATTTCTATAAAATAGACATATAGATAGAAACAAGACGCCAGGATTCATCAACAGGAACAAGATTTATTATTAGACTTAGAATGTTATAGCATGATCAACAATTTATATTGTCAAGATTTTAATAGAAATCATAAATCTAGGATCCAATTGAATGCAATTAAGATTAGACAAATCAAATTTCTCCCTGCTGTAAATAATTTTTTTAAATAAGGCCATAATGAAAAATGTCCTAGATTCTCACCCCTCCCTTTCCAATTTTTGAGCTCCTTCTAAAATTTGTTCATTTCTAGTAATTTTCTTAAAAATTAGAGCTTTTTTTAACCATAAATGATCAAAAATATATAAAATTTGTCAACATTTCCTGCATTTTATCAAAAATTTGGACCAGAATCTAGGAACTTTTTTATAATGGCTTTATGGGACAGTATCAGTATTTCTTCTCAAAAGGGTCATTTTTTTGCCTTACCTGGATAGAGCAATATCAATCTAACATTACATAGAACTCTGAACCTAGAGCAGCCTAGAGGTCCTTTGCCAATTCTGTGTGCTGTTTTTAACAAAAATCATGAATCTACAACTTGGTTATAGACAATAAATACATCAGGGAAGAAAATGATGTGATCTCTGCTTTTAACTTCTAAAACACATTTTTGTTACAAAATTCAAGATAAATGACTTGCAGTTGTATGTAAAATTGTGCCAAGTTGGAATTTTAAGAGGTTTTCAGTGCTGTATGATGTAAGCAATGTGTCTGTACTGTACAGACGTAAATGTAATGTATAGTAGTTTGGACTTACGTAACTTTCTGTTCTTCTGAGTCATTACAGCACATCTGGAAAATCAGCTGTTTTCATGTAATATGATTTATTTTAAAGATATAAGTAAAATCTGATGTAAACATAAATTCAAATTTTTTACTGCAATATAGGGCCAAAGGAAATGTAATGTGCAATATGTGGATTTCATTTCTAATTTTGGATTTCAGTTCTATTTTTGGGCAATTTTATAAACCCTCGTAGGTTCATGTCGTTTTTATTCAACGTTTTCATCAGAATTTTGCAATTTTTGTTTGGCAGTCAGATAAAATGCAAAAGTCCAATGAAAACATTGAATATAAATGACATGAACGTACGAAGGACCAGAGCAAAACAACATGACCATGTACAGAATTTGTACAAAATGCCTTCAAAAGGTTTAGATAATTTTTGCTGAAACAACCCTTACTTTAAGAATGCTGTGGTAAAGGTTACATTCATAAATGCAATAATTTGTACCAGTATTTTTATCTTATTTTTTTTTTTTAGATCGGTGCATATTTTGGATATTCATTAGCTGTACAGGATTTAGATGGAAATAAGTAAGTATTCAATAGATATGTCATAAAATATGAAGTAAATGTAAATCTGACAACACTAGAAAATGGTGGAAAACACAACACTCTAGCAGGTTACCATTTAAACTTCAGTTGTAAAACCTTGCACTCAATGATTGGGTGCTGGTGACTCCTTCATCAAAGAGAAAATTCTTAGAAAAAAAATTTGTCTAGCACCACTATCATACACTGTCAAAGATTGATAACTTTGTCAGCATGGCTGTTGTAGTTTCTTATGATTGCTTATTTCAATTTGCTTGTAATATGTATGTGAATAAGTTGAATTTGTCAATTTTAAGATGTGAAATTGGCTTTTTATTGTTGCAACCATCAGCAAGTAATACCATATATTGTTCTTTTTGTGTGTGTTTAAGTTTTGCTATGTTCGCGGTCGACAATCTAGCGCGAAAATTAACCTCACCGTAAATTTCATTGCCCATTCAAATGTATTACAGAAAACATTAAATCTCGAACTGTATACACAGCAAATAAATTCCTACCTTGTTTCACACCAAAATCACGAACAAAATGAGACGCGAAAATAACCCAATATACGTTAGTAAAGACACATTCCAGACATCAAGTAATTTAAGAGCATTGTTTTCAGACCAAACTTTTTTGACATTTGTAATAAAGTGGCAATAACTCTTCTGTAATTTTGTTGGAATTTTGAAATTTTTATACGACCGCAATAAATTTTGCATTCGTACCATGGTGTGGCGTTGGCGTCGCCTGTGTCCGAGTTGTCCGCGTTGTCGGCGTCTGTGGACAGCATAGCTTTGCTTCTAGTGGACAGATCTCTATGAAATTTTAGTATGATGTATCTTGGCACATGCGTAATCAGAAGTTATAATTTTAAGTTGGTGGCCCCGCCCTATTTAGAAAAAGGGGCCAAAAAGGGGTGAAATTTGTTTTTTTTTGCATATTTGACTTTAGAATCTTTATTATTTATTGGATTTTGATGGGGTTTGTTTCAGTGTGCTCCTAAGGAAATTTCCGATGGGATATATGCTAATGGATTTCATGTTGCATGTACCACTCACGAGATGAATGGGGCCCAACAGGGGCGAATCTCAAAAAAAAAAAAAAAGAATTATTTCAAGTCCAATTTGGATGCAGTTTTTTTTCAATGGATTCCTTGTGAAAAATTAATATGGTTCTCAGCTTATAGATTTTTGGTAACTTGTTTCCTTTCCCAGCTATGAGGGGCTGAAAGAGGCCAAAATTGCGAATTTGCTGATTATTTAAAAGAATTTTATTTTTCATTGAATTTCGATGGGATTTTTTTCTTTGGATTCCTCTTGATCTAAGCTTTCAGTAGTTTGCCAACAGATTTGGTGTAGCACTTACCGTTTCCGAGCTACAAGAGGTCAAAGGGGCCATAATTGCTATTTTTCTAAATATATCAATTCCTAATTTTTCATCGGATTTCGATGGGATTTTTTTATTTGGATTCCTCTTGATTTAAGCTTTAAGTAGTATGTCAACAGATTTTGCCAAGCTTTTCCCATGTCCGAGCTACAAGGGGTCAAAGGGGCTAAAATTGCAATTTTTCTAAATATGTCAAATCTTAATTTTTCATTCGATTTCGATGGGATTTTTAGTTGGTCTCAACGAAGTTGGGGGGGACTATTTGAGTACCCCCGGCATCCGCGTCAGTGTCTGCGTCCGTGTCCGTGTCCGTGTCCGCGTCCGTGTCTTCGTCCGCATCCGCATTTAGGTATATATCTTGGTAACTATGAAGGGTAGGGTCATCAAACTTTGTGTACAGATGCATCTTGGGCTAACTCACAGCCTCCAGGAAAATTAGGTCTCTTTGACCTATATTTTCCGCCTGACTGGCTTTCATTTAATCTTAGGTCCGAGTTGATATCTCAGAAACTGTACATGGTAGGATCATCTAACATTGCATGTGCATTCATCTTTGGGGGTAGGTCAGCATCCAGGCAAAATTAGGTCACTTTGACATATATTTTCCGCATGATCGACTTGCATTCAAGTTTACGTCAGAGTTCAGACATTCAAGTTTACGTCCGAGTTCAGATCTAAGTAACTGTACATGGTAGGATCATCAAACCTTGCATGTGCATGCATCTTTGGGGGTAGGTCAGCATCCAGGCAAAATTAG